>VDFB02270651.1:303739056-303979969 GCA_007258455.2 Sequoia sempervirens | reverse complement strand
ATGGAGGGAAATGAATTAGGTACCAAAGAAGTTAACTCGGCCTCAAGTTGCAAAGCTCTGAACTGATTGACAGTACCAAAAAGTCCATCAAACCTTGTCCAAATGGCTTGAGGAGTGAGACAACCATCAAGATGAAATAGGAGACTATCAAAAATGTGTAAAGCCATCAATCCCATAGCCTAATCCATATTGTTCCTGTGCTACATAACCTCAAAGGCACAAGTCAACTGAGGTTGAACCTATCCGAACAAGACCATAACCCTCGAGATTGGAGAGGAGTCATCATGTGACCCTTCCAAGTGTGATAATTATGCAGTGTGAGAGGTTCAATAGATCTGTCGGCCATCCTGTGAATTGTGCCTCAACTGCTCTAATTTTTTTTAATTATTATTTAGTGGTCTTTCAGAACTAGATAGAAGATGCAGAAGGGGTTTGTTTGTTTTGTTTTGGTGTTTGTAGATTCTGGTTTTCTGATGGAAATGACAGAAAGCAACAGAAAACACCCCTCCATAATGCAAAAATCCAATCCCTAGTACAAACTGAAAGCCAAAAAGCAATAGAAAGTAGTAATTGGTTGAGACAAATCTTTATGTACCTAAAGAGTTTACTGATGAAATAGACTGCAGATCTGGATAGCAATCGTCGGTAAAAAACTTTCAAGTCAAAGTACGGTGCCCACGGGGGTTTGAACTTCTGCCATTTTAGATCTGCCAATGCAAACATTGGCTCATGCTCGGTGTTCAAAGGAATAAGGTGCAAGACTGGTAAATGATACCAAGAAGGACACCACTGTGAACAACACAGAGAAGGACACCTAAAAAAAATGCCAGATTTGATGCATGCACTTGTAAAAAATGCTAAAAAAATGCTAGATCTGATGCATGCGCTTGTAAAAAATGCTAAAAAGAAAGAAAAAAAATTGTTGGGCAAGGAATACTAGATCTGAAAACTACACCTAGAACCTCTCAAATTAGCCAAAGAATCCCAAATTTATTTTTTCAAACCCTTGCTCGCTTTTTTCTTCAAACATGAACAAGCTACAGTAGATCTAGCTCTGATACCATGTAAGATTTGATGAAAAACAAATCTATTAAGCCCAAGAAACCTACATGCAAAAACCTGTCACAAGGAAGAAATCTGTAGGAAACAAATAAAGGGTTTTGCTCTCACAATATGCAAGAATGTATTATCAGACTGAAAAAAGAACATCAAGAAGAGAATAGAATACAAGAGATCAATCCTTATAAAAGGAGATCAAAACGGAAAGGAAAACCTAACCCTAAGGAGAGTGCATTTAATAATTAATATTAATTATTAAATGACTAATATATGTGCATAAAGTGAAGTCTTAAGAGGAGAGTAAAGTTAAATAATTACTTTACTCTAACAGTGAAGAAGGTTATTTGAGAGTTTTAAATGAAATTTCTCCACATTTCTCTACATTGATGTTTCTTATCTTGTAGATATGTAAATGTCATAATATTGTTTGTATCTATCTCCCCTTTCTATACTAAGTATTGAGTTTCTCTGCAAGTTTAACTCTCTTGTTAGTGCATCAAAATACATAGGATGATAGTATTCTTTGTTTCAGGTGGTTGTGGTAGTGTTACAAGGTCGTATATTGATGTTACAATATTCTAGTGTGTTGTATGGTGTTGTCATGTGGTTTGTAGGATGCTTCTAGGCTTAATGAAGTGTGAAGTTGATTTCTTTTTGGTGTTTAATTTAGGGTTTTTTAGCCTTTTGTGTTAGCGCTATGTGTGGAAGTGCATCATGGACTATGTGATAGGGAGGCTACAGGAAGCAATCACAGATTCCTGGAAGTTGCAGGAATCAGTTACACTATTTTCAGATGCTGCAGGAACCAATCACAGATTCCTATGCTAGGCCTTGACATAGACCTCCTTGGTGAAATTTGTGTTCCACCCTAACCTATAGGAACTTTACCTTGTCTAAGTTCCCCTGGTTTTCCAGCCAACCTCACTATCTTGTCAAGTTTGCAACTACCAAACCAAATCTTGGTGCTATGACTCCTTTCTTCCTTAGCCTTTTATGCATCCAAAAGACTAATCCTCCCTCAATACATGAATGAATCTTGCAGGGGTGAGGGAATGTTTTCCAAAACTCCAAAACAACCTCCTAGGGTTTCTGGAACTTCACCTAGACTCCATCTTACCAACACTTGCATGAAGTCTATTCCATAGATTTTGCTCTTGAGCCACTATTTGGTCTCTGAACAGGGGTAAATTTCTTTTCCCTCCTAAACCCACAAAAGAAACGTGGTTCTTGGCTTAGGAAATGTGTTTCCCTTATCTATAGCTTCAATATTTCTAGGGTCTTGGCTCTGTCCAAGCCGTACCTTTCCCTCATGCAAACACTACCCAGAAAACTAGGGTTTCTAACTGTCCAGAACCAGTTTTAGGACTGGTGAAAAGTTATCCTCCTAAACATATTTTTTGGCTCTCCTCCTTGGTACCATACATGGCCAAGAACTTCCCCTAAATTCTCCAAAAATAATTTTTCGAAAATATTTTCTCCCTTGCAAGTTATCAACGTTGTTCTGCAACCTTTCCTAGCTGGGCTCTTCACTGGCTCAGGGCAAGGATTTTCTCATAACTCCTGCAACCAAAGAAAACATAACACCTACCACTAAAATATTTATAGATATGGAGCCTGACCATGTTCCCAAAAATTCCATACTTACAGGTATGAAGGGAATGCAGCCTAGAACTCCATTTTTACACAGTTCCAGTCAAAACAGCAAATCAGGAAATAAAACACAAAATTTACAAGAATGGATGAAACAATGGAACAGCTATAAAATGTGCGAAAATAAACTTCCATAGGCTTCTCTACATGCTAAAAAAACTTACAAAATGCCTCTTTTTAATTCATTTAGTTGCTGTTACACAAACAAGAATAGAAAAACACAGAAAATAAGACAAGAAAGTTGTTTTCTTCAATTTCTGGAAAAACAGTCCATACAAAGAACTTATAACCAACCAAAAAGGTTGTGGAATGCCTTAAATATGCCTTCCCAACAATTTATGTTCTTGGGTCGAGGCTTAAATGACCTAAAAATGTATTTTTGTAAAACCCGCTGTGTTTTCAGACATTTTACAAATTTTCACTATTTAACAAAATGAGCCTCTAAACTCATTGGAAACTTGATCCCCTCTTTTCCAAAGACCAAAAAAAACCCTAAGTACTTAAAATAATGGTCAACATGACCTTATGATGGCACCAAAAAATTAAAAACTCAAAAACAAAATAGTCCTTTGCCTGGTGCTCCTGCACCATTCTCCCCCTCTCAGCACAAAAAACAAAGGAATTTTGGGAGAGATCAGAGACATATCAGTGCCTTGCTTCTTAAAATCTGCTTCTTCTACCCAGGTAGCTTCAGATTCATGCTTATCCTTCCATTTGACAAGATGCTCCATGTACACCTTGTGCCTTATAGTCTTTTTCACTCTTGACTCCAAGATCTTTTCTGCTTGCAGCTTGTTTGGAGTTGGTATGGACATGTTTCTGATGTCCTTGAAGACCTCCTTACTATCTTGATCCTCATCCTTGACTGTCCCTTTATATTTGATCAAATCAGCAACATTGAAAACTGGAGAGATTCCAAGTCTGCTGGTAACTCCACCTTGTATGCATTCTTACCATATTTGGCCAATACCTTGCATGGACCCACTCTTTTCATCTGTAATTTGGTTTCCATTCCATTTTTCAATCAGGATTTGTTGAGGTGGACTATAACATAGTTTCCAACTGCAAATTGTACATCCTTCCTTGACAAATCAACATTCTCCAACTTTTGAGTTGCTGTAGTAACTGTCTCCTTAACCTGCTCATGAATCTCCTTCATGGTCTGAGTGAAGTCTTCAGCACGTCCACTCCTATTCTCCATTGATCCAAGGTCTTTGAGTTCACAAATACCTCTTGGGTGCATCCCATACACAACCTCAAAAGGACTCTTTCCTGTAGTTCTATTGACACTATCATTATAAGCATATTCAGCTTGAGAAATTACCATATCCCATGTCTGTCCATATTCCTTGGTTATACACCTTAAAAGATTACCTAGCACTCTGTTAACCACCTCTGTTTGACCATCAATTTGAGGATGGTAAGCTGATCCAAATGATAGATTTGTTCCCAATCTGCTCCATAGGGTTTTCCAAAAATGACTCATGAACTTCACATCTCTGTCAAAAACAATGCTCAATGACAATCCATGGATTCTTACAACTTCCTTGAAGAAAAGATGGGCTATGTAACTTGCATCATTTGTAGTCTTGCATGTAATAAAATGACTCCTCTTACTAAATCTTTCTACCACAACATAAATACTGTCAAAACCAGTCTTGGTCTTAGGAAGACCTACCACAAAATCCATGCTCACACACTCCCATGGTCTATTAGGAATGGGTAAAGGTTGATACAAACCTGCATTGCTAGCTCCCCCTTTAGCTTTCATGCATACAACACACTGTTCCACATATTTTCTGACATCTCTTGCTAACTTAGGCCACTAATAGAATCTTTGAACTAGCTCTAAAGTTTTATTAATACCAAAATGCCCACTAAGACTGCCATTATGTTTTTCTTGAATCAGATTTTCCCTCATTGATCCTCTTGGAACACATAACTGATTACCCTTAAATAACAGTCCATTTTGTAGTGTATACTCAGCAAACTGACTATGAAAATGATTCTCAAAATTAGTACATACCTTGTAGGCTTCTGAAAAGTCTTCATTTTCACCATAGAGGTCTTTGAAACACTCTATTCCAATGCTCTTTAGCTATATTTCTTGCACTGTCAGCATTCTTCTGCTTAATGCATCTACCACTTTGTTTTGTTGTCCCTTCTTGTGCTTAATGGTAAATGTAAAGGCTTGGATGTATTCCATCCATTTCAAGTGTCTATTACTCAGCTTCTCTTGGGTATTGATGTAACTAAGTGCCTGGTTATCAGTAAAAACCACAAACTCTTTGGGTAACAAATAATGCCTCCACTTCCTAAGGGACTGCACTAAAGGATATAATTCTAGATCATAGGTAGAGTAATTTTTCTTGGCTTCATTGAGATTTTCACTAAAGAAGGCTACATGCCACCTTCTTGACTAAGTACTCCTCCTACAGCTACTCCACTTGCATCACACTCAACTGTGAACAACTTGTCAAAACTAGGCAACAACAAAATAGGTTGGGTTGCCACCTCTTGTTTTAATTTTTCAAAACCTTTATCAGCTTCTTGTGTCCACTTAAACTTTGTTTTCAGACCACCTTTAATAGTATCTAGGACTGGTGAACATATACCACTAAAATTTCTGATGAATTTTCTATAAAACTGAGCTAAACCATGAAAACTCCTTACCTCTATTGCTGTGGTTGGTGTGGGCCAGTTTAGGATGGCTTCCACCTTACTTGGATCCATCTTCAATGTTCCTTGGGATACTACAAAGCCTAGATACACAAGCTCTTGTTTGAAGAACTCACACTTCTCAAGGTTAATGGCCAACTATTCTTCTTGCAGCCTTTTAAGTACCATCTCCACATGCTTCAAATGTTCTTCTGTCTTACTGAAAATCAGTATGTCATCAAGATATACTACTACAAAGATTCCTGTGAAATCCTTAAGCACCTCATTCATTAGTCTCATGAATGTGCTAGGGGCATTTGAGAGGCCAAATGGCATCACTTTCCACTCATATAAGCCATCATTCGTCTTAAAAGTTGTCTTCCATTCATCACCCTCCTTAATTCTGATTTGATGATACCCGCTCTTAAGATCCAACTTGGTGAAGAATTTTGCACCTCCAAGACAATCCATCAAGTCTTAAATTCTAGGAATAGGAAACCTATACCTAATTGTGATTCTATTAATTTCTCTAGAATCAGTGCATAATCTCCACTTACCACCTTTTTTTGTTGCCAAAACAACTGGGACTACACAAGGGCTGATGCTCTTTTGGATCAATCCTTGATTCAACAATTCTTCCACTTGCCTAGCCACCTCTTGGTTCTACTCAGGTGTAAGCTTGTATGCTGCTTTGTTAGGCAATGAGGCTCCAGGTATAAAGTCAATTTGATGACTTATTGCTCTCTTGGGTGGTAGAGTTGATGGTGTTCCATCACTCACTATGCTCTTGTATTTGTCAAGCAAGTTTTGGACTGCTACTGGTAACACTGTCCTTTCAGCCTTTTCTTCCTCTTTGGACTGCATCATAACCACATATCCTTCATTTCCTTGGTGTAGGTCCTTAAGGAATTCCTTGCCACTACTCAACATAATGTTGGGTACCTTTAACTATCCTTCATCTTCCTCAATCAATGACTGCAGTTTGAAGGTTCTTCCATCCTTCTTGAATGAAATGGTGTTCTCTTTTCCATCATAAACAACACTTCTATCATATTGCCAAGGTCTTCCCAGTAGTAGATGACATGCATCCATGGGTAATACATCACAAACCAGCTTGTCTTTATAGCCTCCAATTGAAAATTCGACTGTGACCTACTCATTCACCAAAACACTCTGCCCTTTATTCAACCATGTGACCTTGTAGGGGTTATTATGGGGTACTTTCTCCAATTTTAGCTTTGTTACTGCCTCCTCAGAGATGATATTATCTATAGAACTAGAATCTACAATGACCTTGCATACCCTTCCCAATATCTTGCACCTTGCTCTAAACAAAGCTCTCCTTTGCTTGGGTTCTTCCTTGACAGGTTGTCTGATCAGCACTCTATTAAACATCAAATTTTCACCTACTTCTGATTCTATTTGACTGATGTCAGGTGATTTGATACTTATGGTGTCCTCTTGTGCATAAGCTACTCTTTTCTCATTGCTAGATGAAGCTTTCTCCAGGCACCTATAAGCAGGGTGACCTAGTTGGTTACAATGATAACACTTCATGTTTGCAAAGTAAGAATTACTCCTACCTGCTCCTCTTCCTCTATTTGAGCCTCCTTGAGGTCCTCTACCTCTGTTAAATCCCCCTCTTGAAGATGTTTCACCTCCATGCTCAGTAAGCTTAGATTCTCCTTGGGTTCTTTGATCATTACCTCTTCCTTGGTAACCACCACACTGTCCTCTTTGATCTTTGCCTTTGCCTCTACCTTTAGAAGACTGATCTTGCTTCCTCTTATTCCTTTCCTCAATCTTGATAGCCAACTGATAACATTAGTGTACTGTTTTAGGACTCAAAAGAGCCATCTCTTCTTGGATGTTCCACTTCAAACCATTGAGGTACCTAGCCACTTTTAGGCTTTCATCTTCTGCCACATTAGATCTTAAACAAAGCTTTTGGAACTCTTCAGTATAGGTGTTGACATCTTGGTCTTTCTGTCTTAGACTTTGCCTCTTCTTGTGCAACTGAATCTCATAGTCATCTGGCATGTAGGCTTCCTTCACCTTAGCAACCATTCCTTTCCAAGTTGATATGAGCTGCTTGCCTCCTTTTTCCCTTTCTGTTTGCACAAACTTCCACCACGTCAAAGCTGATCCTTTCAACCTTGATTTAGCTACCTTCACCTTCTATGCTTTAGTGACTCCATCACACTCAAAGTGATTCTCCATGCCTTCTATCCAATCCATGACCAAATCAGGATCCATCTTTCCACTGAACAGTGGTATGCCCTCAAGTCCTTTTCCACTCAATGCTTTCAATGCCTTCAAGAAAGGCTCCTCCTCCAAAACAGGGTCAGGTTCAGGTACTTTGTCCTCCTCTGCAACCTCTTCTTCTTTTGGCACTTTTCCTTCCAATTTCACCTTGTTCAATGCTTCTTCAAGCTGTTCTATTCTTTCCTTTAGGGATTTGTTATCCTATTCCTTCTCTTCAACCATCTTGGCTAACTGTGCATTTGTCACCATCTTGGGTGGTTCACTTGACTCAACTTCCTCTGACATATAAGCTGCTGCTTTCCCAAATCTTTCACTTGCTCTGATACCAATCTGATAGGGAGGCTACAGGAAGCAATCACAGATTCCTGGAAGCTGCAGGAATCAGTTACACTGTTTTCAGATGTTGTAGGAACCAATCATAGATTCCTGTGCTAGGCCTTGACATAGACCTCCTTGGTGAAATTTCTGTTCCACCCTAACCTATAGGAACTCTACCTTGTCTAAGTTCCTCTGGTTCTCCTACCAACCTCACTATCTTGTCAAGTTTGCAACTACCAAACCAAATCTTGGTGCTATGACTCCTTTCTTCCTTAGCCTTTTATGCATCCAAAAGACTAATCCTCCCTCAATACATGAATGAATCTTGCAGGGGTGAGGGAATGTTTTCCAAAACTCCAAAACAACCTCCTAGTGTTTCTGGAACTTCACCTAGACTCCATCTTACCAACACTTGCATGAAGTCTATTCCATAGATTTTGCTCTTGAGCCACTATTTGGTCTCTGAACAGGGGTAAATTTCTTTTCCCTCCTAAACCCACCAAAGAAACATGGTTCTTGGCTTAGGAAATGTGTTTCCCTTATCTACAGCTTCAATATTTCTAGGGTCTTGGCTCTGTCCAAATCGTACTTTTCCCTCATGCAAGCACTACCCAGAAAACTAGGGTTTCTAACTGTCCAGAACCAGTTTTAGGACTGGTGAAAATTTCTCCTCATAAACGGATTTTTGGGCTCTCCTCCTTGGTACCATACGTTTCCAAGACCTTCCCCTAAATTCTCCAAAAATAATTTTTTGAAAATCTTTTCTCCCCTGCAAGTTATCAACGCTGTTCTGCAGCCTTTCCTAGCCAGGCTCTTCACTGGCTTGCCTAGGGCAAGGATTTTCTCATAACTCCTGCAACCAAAGAAAACCTAACACATACCACTAAAATATGTATATATATGGAGCCTGACCATGTTCCCAACAATTCCATACTTATAGGTACGGAGGGAATGCAGCCTAGAACTCCATTTTTACACAGTTCCAGTCAAAACAGCAAATCAGGAAATAAAACACAGAATTTACAAGAATGGATGAAACAATGGAACAGCTATCAAATGTGCCAAAATAAACTTCCAGAGGCTTCTCTACATACTAAAAAAACTTACAAAATGTCTCTTTTTAATTCATTTAGTTGCTGTTACAGAAACAAGAACATAAAAACATAGAAAATAAGACAAGAAAGCTATTTTCTTCAATTTTTGGAAAAATAGTCCGTACAAAGAACTTATAACCAACCAAAAATGTCGAGGAATGCCTTAAATATGCCTTCCCAACAATTTAAGTTCTTGGGTCGAGGCTTAAATGACCTAAAAATGTCTTTTTGTAAAACCCGCTGTGTTTTCAGACATTTTACAATTTTTCACTATTTAACAAAGTGAGCCTCTAAACTCATTGGAAACTTGACACCCTCTTTTAAAAATACCAAAAACAACCCTAAGTACTTAAAATAATGGTAAACATGACCTTATGATGGCACCACAAAATTAAAAACTCAAAAACAAAATAGTCCTTTGCTTGGTGCTCCTGCACCACTATGGATTTTGGGAAAAGAATGTTGGAGTAGATTTGGGTCATTGTTAACCCATAGTGTACATTTCCTTCAATTTTTTCATTTTCAAAAGTGTGTGGTGTTGACCTATTTGGTGGTTACATGTTTGAGATGCATATATTTCACTAAGGCCAACATAATTAATATTGTTTAGATTGGGGATGGTATAAAAGCAAGGTGAATTGTTGGAGACGTAGGTAATGAGTTGTGAGATATAAATGTGATCAAGTGTGGTGATTTGAGTGTGATATTAAGTGCCTATGAATTCAAATTTAGTGAGTATAAGTTGTCTACATTTTTAATGTGGTTGAAGTTGTTGGAGTTAGCAAGGAAAAGGTTGTGGATGGTGAAAAGTTGTAGTGGTGGATTTTTCCTATTACTTTGAGATAGTGAATTTCTTTGTAATAGTTTATTTTATCTTCTTTCTATTTGAAATAGTGAGTCCTTTGGGAAGTGATCCCCTAGAAACGAGTCATTCTTATCTTCTAGGTGGTGATCCCTTCCAATACGAGCCTATTGTATTTGGTGTTTCTATTCATATATATGTGTGTGTGTGTGTGTGTAAGAGAGAGAGAGATAATCCTCATTTTTTTCCTGATTAGGGTTTTCCATGTAAATATGGTGTTCTATTGTGTATGGTGTTTAATGTGTTTATGTTTCATATGTTTACATTCTACTAATGCTTAATAATAGTTTAAAAGTTGATAAGGTTTTTAAATTTAATGAGGGATTGAATGTTTTAATGTATGAATAATTCACCCCTCCCTCAATTGCCCTATGTGTGTAACAATTTGTATCAAAGTTGTGGTTCATTGAAAGAATTTTAACTTCTTGAGGTACATCCAGATGGCGCACAATAAGGATTTCGAAGCTCATATGTTTGATGGAATGAACTATGCTTACTAGAAATCCATGATGGAATCCTTTCTTGTCTCTGTAGGGTTCAATGTCTAGAATTAAAATAAAACTAGATATACTATGCTTGTTGCTAGTCTAACAAATGATGATGAGGTCATATATTATGAGAATAATGGGAAAGAGAGAAATTCTATCTTGAGTGGTCTTTTTGATTTTGAACTTGGAAAGTTGAAAAGCCTTAATTTTTTGAAAGAGTTTGGGTAAAGTTGCAGGCACTTATGAAAGAGATGATAAGGTCAAGCAAGCAAAGATACAGAAATATAAAGCCAAATTTAAAACCTTGAGGGTGTTTAAAGATGAAGATGTTACAACCTACATGGTCAAAGTAGATGAATTTTTCAATGCCATCAATGGTCTTGGTGGTAAGTTGGAAGAATGCAAAGTTGTGGAAAAAGTATTAAGAACTCTTCCTAAGTCTTATAGTTTTAAAGTTTCTACTATTTAGGAACCTCATAATTTTGATCAATATTCTAGAAATTAAATGGTTGGTTCTTTAATTTCTTTTGAATTGAGAGATTTTGGTAAGGATGTTGTAAGTAAAGAAACTTCTTATAAAGTTAGCAAGGTAGAGAAGGATGATGAATAATATCTGGATGATATTGACGATTTGTAATAAAATTTTGCAAGGAGATTGAAAAAGGGGACTAGAAAATATAGAGGTAAGTTACCCTTTAAGAATTTCAATTATAGAAAGATAGGTCATTATGCTTCTAAATATCCAATCAAAGTTTCAAATGACAAACTGAAGGATCATAAAGGTAAATCTATCAAGAAGAGCTATTATGTTGAAAAAGATAATTGTGTATCCGATGATGGGGAATCAAACTATCTTGATGATCATAGTGTCAAATTTTTGTTCACGGCTCTTAATCTTGGAACTAATTCTACTAATCTTGAAATACATGTGAAGGAAATTTCTCTAAAAATAGGTTGCTATATTAAAGGAACTATGTTGACTTATTTCCATGCAAGAGAGGAGAGAAACTACTAGATAATTAACATTAGTTTCTCAAATCATATGATAGATGATAAGAGTAAGAATGTTAAACTTCAAAATTATGATGGTGGTCTTGTTAAGTTTGGTGATGATACATCTACTAAGATATGTAAAAATGTTCAATTAGTTTTTATGGCAAGGATAAAATAGATGATGTTCCCTATGTCAAGGATCTCTAGCATAATATTCTCAATGTAGTGTAAATGTATACCAGAGGATACAATTTGGTTTTTTAGGATGATGGTTGTAAGATCAAAAAGGAAAGCTCCAAAAATTTGGTTGTTGTAGGAACAAGTGTAGAAGATAGTTCTTATGAACTCAAAGGTGGTGGTAATAAATTCTTTATGTCATAAATTAATGAAAATTGGATATGGCATAGAAGAATGTGTCATATCAATTTTGATATCTTAGTGAAGAGTGGTTCTACTAATGTTGTGAGAGATTTGTAAAGGATTACAAAGCTGATGAATGCAATCTGCAATGAGTGTCAATTTGGAAAGAATGCAAAGAAGAGGTTTAGAACCAAAGAATACTCTATTACCAGACCTTTGGAGTTGGTGCATACATGCATTTTATTTTATTGATAGATTTTTTTTTCCAAAAGGAATTGGGTGACATTTCTCAAAGAAAAATCAAAAGCTCTAGATATGTTTAAACCATTTAAATCCATGCTTGATAATGAAATAGATTTCAAAATAAAATACTTCAAGTCTAAAAAAGGTGGTGAGTTTACTTCAAAAGAGTTTAATATTTTGTTTGAAGAGCATGCGATGAAAAAGACATTTGTTAACTCATAGGAATCCTCAAAAAAATAGTGTTGTGGACAAAAAGAATAGGATACTTCAATAAGTAGCAAGAACCATGATGAAGGAATAAAAATGATCAAGTGTATATTGGAGAGAATCTATTCATATTGTAGTATACATACTTAATAGAGGACAAGAAAGAGTGAATAGTTCAAAGACTCCTTATGAGCTATTGTATGAAAAACCTCCTAGTGTGAAATATTTTAGTGTTTGGAAGAAAATTCTATATCAAAAGAGATGAAGAAAAGTTAGGAAAGTTTGATTCAAGATACGATGAAGGAATATCCCTTGTATATTCTACAAAAATTAAGCCATACAAATGCTATAATTGTAAAATTACAAAGTTGTGTCATAATTTTGACCAAATTATCAAAACATCTAAATTCAAGTATTTCTAACTAAAAACTAATTTTGGTCAAACATATGATCTAGTATAGTTGACCCCACTTTCATATATGTGATGTGTTATGCATTTATTTTTAAAAGGTAGTGGTGATATAGTTTCCATATTAGAAATATTTTATGTGGTGATGGAAAAGATGCAAATTATTAAATTACATTATGTAGTTCCTTCATACTATGGATTTTAGTCAATTTTTATGGCTATAACTACATGAGCTAGGATTATCACACCATTTATTACTCAATTATGTGTTCTACTTGTAGAGTGGGTGGGGGGGTTCATCACCCCCAAGGCTCCAAGTCATGGGAGATCCCTAAGGAATGAAATACTCTAAACTACATCAAAAATTTTGATAGCTTAAGAGGGGTGAGATAGACTAAAAATAAAGGGAAAATAGAACTTTGTTTTAGTTCTTCTAGTGACAAATGATTTCAAAAAATAGGTGACAGGACTACAAGGGTCTCAAACTATAAACAAGATAGCTCTTTTTCTATTGATGATAGTGTGGGATCTAGGCTTTAGCGCGGTGCTCTGGAGTCTCAAGGACACATCAGAATCCTATAAAAACAAAGAATCAAACAATAGTAAAAAACTCACTAAATCTTCTAATGACTCAAGTTTGCTAGTTTTATATTTTAAAAGGAAACTATAGAGATGTGAAGTACAATAAAAAGAATACTATAAAGGATATTCTGATGATGTAATGATGAATAAGTGAAGAGAATTCCAACTTACATACATTCTAGTTCTCAAACTAGGCCCAAGTTGATGAACCTACACCTACACACATAGAAATAGAAAAAGTGCTTTCTTATGTTTTGAGGTATGCTTCAATCAAACCCCTGTTTTAGTGTAACACCTCCATGGACAACCAGTATGCAATGATATGGGGAAAAATGATAAAGGAGGGAATAGAAATGATACAAGTAGAGATAAATGACAACCTAAATGCTACCCTATGAGTATAAGGATGCAAATAAATGATAAGACATAATATTACCTTCCCTATTATAAGAATTCAAGGCCAATAAAGGAAAGAAGATAATGACACCACCATGCCAAGGTGGTAGAGCTCCATAAACCTATAGTGATAGTGGTGTTGAACCAAAGAGAAGATATAGATACCAAGTATAAAGTTGGTAGCTACAAGAAAGAGTTGTAGAGAAGCAAGAATATTGTGAGAATTATCAAGAAGTGTTAGAATGAGAGAGATTGATCTTGAGAGTGAAAGAATCATCATGAGAGAGTGATAGAATGAAGTTTGAATGTATAAATGGAGGCAAAGAGTTGGTTTCCATTGGTTAAGAGTTGGTAGGAGATGTTACATTTACAAGCACTCAAGAACCATAATGTTTTTATAGATTCCTAATGCATGAATCATATTAGGATGTGCTATGCATGTGTCCCTGAAATAAATTCCTCCACTAATATAAAAATGTAGGAACAAGTGCAAAGTGGTGGCAGTATTTTTTAACTTGTGTCACTCCCCCTATGATGCACATTAGTTATAACAAATGTGAGAGGTACTAATGGTGCATCATGCTCAAGAGCATCTATATGTTGTAAAATTCCCTTGTTTTAAAATCTATTTTCAAACCCCAAAAGTAGTTAAGTGCTATGGTTTTGGGCCTTCAAGTTTTTGCTTCCCTACTTCCTTGTATCCCTATTCTATCACCCTAGTATCCTTCTCCCATTCTTTACATTTATCTCCTTAGCTTTTCTAGTTTCATTGATCGGGCTTAATCCTTTCCCTCTACAAATTTCTTTTCATTCTCTCTTTGTTACCCTAATCCTCTCCTTCAAAAAAATGAATAAGTGTTGATTTTTTGAGGATCAGGCTTCAACCTTTGATCTTACCTCTTACCTTTGTTAAGGTAAGAGGTAGTCATTCTCCTCAACCCTCAATGTGCTTCTGGAAATTTAACTTAGTGTTTATCTTTTGGACATCGAGGCCCTTAGTCTCCCCCATTGCCTCTTACCATTTGTTATGGTAAGAGGTAAGTATCAAAATTTCGAGAATCAAGGATCAAACATCCCCTTTACACTCTTCCTCCTATTTCTTTGCAATCAATAAAGCATCCTTCAGATTCTCGACTCTCAAAACTCTCTCTCCCCTTTGAAAGGGAGGAAACTACTTGAAAATGCTTCCTAATGCTAATCTAAGATAAAAGATGCATAGTTTTTAATTCTTTTTCATTTATAATATGAGATTTACAATAAGGATATCACCAAAACAACACATGAAAGCATAATAAGCTCACAACACAACACACACATGGGTGTTCCATAGAATAATGGCCCCTTTTTCATTTTCATGGCCTTTTAGGTCTTATTTCATGGTGTTGGAACTATGTTGCTTTGATTTTATGTCGTAACATGGATTGAACATTCTTATTTAGGTACTAAAACTCAAAGAATGACATCTTATGAAGGTGTTGTGAAGTGTTGTAAGGAATTTCTACTTTCTTCTAGACTCCATTTAATGAAATTTACCTAAAAACCACCTTTTCACTCATCAAAATGCCCTATTTTGAAGTGTTATAAAGTCTTACATAACAAGCTTTCATGCTCTTCTAGGAATATTTTGACTATTTACACCCTTCTCATGTTTTATTTGATCTCTTTATGCTCACATAAGTTGTAATTAAGTGTATTTTTTAATGTTATCTTGAAAAATAACATTAAATACAACATTTTTCTTGACACATGTTTTTAGGTCTAAGGTGGGACCTATTCACCATGGGTGGCGAATGAGTCCCCCTTGGCCCCAAATTCAAAATATTTCAAATTTCCTATTAGGATTTTATTCAAAATCACTTGATGTCAGCCTATGATGAGGTATTAATGGATACAAAGGCACAAGAATTGTATAAATAAGTGAAATTCACCTCATTTTACATCTCCTCACTCATTTAAGCATTCAATCTCACATTTCAAGCATTAAATAATTTTGCATCATCTTTCCAAGCACTATTCAAGCACTTTGAAGCAACCATTGACATTACTTTAGGCTTGCATTATCAAGGGTTAGGTAAGTTGATGGAATTTTCATGTTATTATTTTATCTTTCTCTTTCATTTAATTATCTTTTCGAGGGTTTAATTACCAAAAGTCATGTTTGACCAAGGAAAAACCCTATTCACTAACCCTCAATCATTTTCCCCCTATTGCATGTTTCTTTGCAGCTCTTTGTATGTAGATTTGACAGGTTATTAGGTGTTGAAGATTGATTTCCAAGTCAATTAGGTGCTTCAAGTCAACTTGAGTCAAATTAAAGCTTGGAGTTCAAAGTTATTTGTCCATTTTCTGTAGAACTAACTTCAACAACATGGCAAGAAAACTTTTCTAGATTTGGTGTTGCAGAGTTGTCTCATGATTTTTTAGAAATTTGGGAGAGGATTGAATTGCCACCTATGGAAAATGTGTCCCACCTTAGGACTAACAGTTTTCTTTTTTTAGATTTTGGATCCCAACAGATAGAAACTGAATCCTGACAATTTTTCAGTAGGTGGAGGACTAATTTTCCACCTTGGGCGAATGAGTCCCACTGTGAAAATTCAGTAATTTCCATCAACATCCAAAACACTCTAGAATTATCACAATTCATCCCTATACTTTTTGTTTTACATTATTTCTTCATCTACATAGTTGTTTGCATATCAAAATGTTTTTTCAAACATAGGTGTAATTAAACTTTTGCATTCATTTTCAGTCATTCAGATTAGTCAATTGTATTTATTTAAGTCCATTTACATTAAAAAACATTGCATACATCCTAATTTGAGTGATACATTAGAATTTTTGGCCCTATCTCTCTCCTTTTATGAAGAGGGAGCAAACCTGAGACACAAAAATAATGCACACAACTAGGAAACTTTATTGTGATTCAATAATGGAAATCTTAAATGTAGAGGATCCCAAATACTTGAGCTCTATGATACTTGTAAGCTATAGAAGTTTTAGAAATTACAAAAAGTTACAAAAGTTCCCCTTTAGCAACATGCGAACTCTCTTTTCCCAAAAAGCTACCCCAAAAATTAGAAACTAGCCCATAAATAGCCCCCTTTTAGTTTGGAGCCAAAAAAAACATTCGAGATATGAGTTTTGGAATTTTGGCACCAAAAATTACAATTTGAAATTCAAAAATTGAGTCCTAATTCAAAAATTGGCAATTTTCCAAAAATTGGCCAACTTCTAGAAGCCATAACTTTTGATCTATGACTCCATTTTTCAAACCGTTTGCATCATCAAAAAGGTATTTAAGTGAATAATGTGCTAGTAACTTGATGAATTGGTTTCAACAATTTTTGGGCCTATAGAGGACCATTTAGTGCCTCAATCTAGACTTGAAAGGTTTTTCAAGGGAAAAAGTAGAAACTGAAACTTTAATAACTTTCAAACCGTAAATGATATTGACTTGATTTTTTGCCAAAGTACTTATTTTTCCATCCTAAACCTTGCCATAAATTTCTATCTTCCCACTCCTTTAAATTCACACCCCTAAAAATAGCAGTTGAGCAAAAAGAGTAGAAAAATAGTTTTGAAAGTTGGGAACTCTTATTTGATGAAAAGGGTATCCGAAAATGTAGAAACATCTACAAAAAGTAAAAAAAAAGGAACATAAATGGAAAAAATATTTTTGAGTGATGCAATATTTCCCTCACACCACTGGATGCTCATGTATCATTTTAGGTGAAAACCCCTAGAAGTGCAAGAGTAGTCCATAGGGTCCCAAAAATCTATGTTTCAATGGGGAATAAAATTTCAAGTGAAAATCCCACACTCCAAAATGTGCATAATGTATTATCAAATCAATAGTGATTACAACACACTTACAATGAATTTCATCAGGATTAACATGTGCATTTAATTATGGTGTTATTCTCATAACATAATGATACCTACAAAATACATTATTATAAATCCACTCCAAGAAATCCAATATATAGAGAATACAAGTATGGAGGTAGCTTCTAGAGAAATCTACAAGAGATGGGCATCCAAATCCATGTGGCACAATTTTCCACCACCTTCAAGCATGCAAATGAAACTTGTACAATTTTCTTTGACTTCCCATTCATACCTCAAAATTTCGGTGCCCCATTTTCACCCAAAATAGCAATGAAAAATGCTCTTACAAAACTTATGGCCATCATAGAATCTATCATATATGACAACAAAAATAGTTATAAGAGAATCCATCATAACTGACTAATAATAAATGATTCTCTTACAAATTTTCATAGTTAAACTTGGGTTCCTAGATTCCCCAAGCAAAGATTCCTTCCAACACTTGTCCAACTTGTCATAAAATATGGCTCTTATGCATCATAAGGTCATCATAGGAATCCGTCATGAGACCTTGATGAGAATCTATCATAAAATCATCATAGAATCCATCAAAGATGTCAACACT
The DNA here is from genome assembly GCA_007258455.2 of Sequoia sempervirens. Classification (NCBI taxonomy): domain Eukaryota; kingdom Viridiplantae; phylum Streptophyta; class Pinopsida; order Cupressales; family Cupressaceae; genus Sequoia; species Sequoia sempervirens. The sequence continues at coordinate 303,961,929 of VDFB02270651.1, read as the reverse complement.
TGTAAAAGAATATCTTCCTAAAGTGGGATGCCTATATTTCCTTGTGGGGACCACAACATCCATGTCAAATCCCATATCACCTCCCAACATGTTGACAACTCTTCATTCCAAGTCATATTAGATGAAAAATTAATATGAGTAAGAAATTACAACATAGGAATTAATATTTTAATATTTTAATGCTAGGAATTTCCAAAGGTTGAGAAACCTTAATTCCAAAAATTCTCCCACTTGTCGAAGACCTTTTCAAGAGCCAATCTAATTAGGTAATCAACTACTAGGGGTCGAAAGGCCCATAAAAAATTAACACCATTTGAACTTATTTGTGCTCACTGGATTTGTAAAGGAATTTGCAACATTGATCAAATTATCAACTTTTTCAATCTGCACCTTAGAATTTTCTACCATGTTACAAATACAATGGAATTAAACATCAATATGTTTCATTCTAGCATGGAAGGTAGGATTCTTTGATAGAAAAATAGCACTCCGACCATCACTACAAATAGTAATCATCACTAGATCAGTCCCAACATCTAAACACAATATTCAAAGCCAGATGGCTTCCTTAAATGCATAAGCAGCTTCCATATACTCTCATTATGTAGTGAACAAAGCAGCTATAACTTGTCTCTTACTCATCCAACATAGTAAGCACATAGGTATTAGTGGATCTTTTGCTATCAATTTCACCTTCCCAATCTAAATCCATGAATCCATGAATATAAAATAAATGAAAATATCTTGTAGCATGTCCATGATAACATAAGGAATACTCAAAATTACCTTGTAAATACTTGAATGATCTCTTTACCGCATCCCAATGTACTCATCTAGGATTAGCCATGAATCAGTTAAGGGCTCCCACTACTTGGGAAATGTCTTATCTTGTAGAGACCATGACATACATCCAACTACCAAGAACACAAGCATAAGGTACTCTCAACATATCCTCCACCTCACTAGGAGATTTTGGAAAATCTAAAACTGATAACTTTTCCCCATCACAAAAGGAACACATAATGGTCTACAATATGCAATGTTATATCTTTCCATCATAGAATTCACATACTCAATTTTCCTAACCAATTTTTTCTATTTTCCCTATCTCTGTTGATTTTCATACCCTAAATGTACTTAGTTGCACCTAAATGCTTCATTTCAAATTGTGCTAAAAGTTGGGACTTCAAATTAGAAATTAGATATTTACCATTCCCAATGAACAACATAATCAATTTACTCAACCTAAGAATAACCCTTTGCTACCAACCTTGCCTTATATCTCTCAATACTTCCATCTAAACCAAACTATTAAACACCCATTTTCAACCTATAGGTTTACATCCATCAAGAAAGGGAACTAGATCCCAAGAGTTATTTCTTTTTAATGCAACTCTCTCTTCATGCATGGCATTTTTCTAGGAATTTCCATCATGCATACCCATAGCCTCCCTTACGGTCTTAGACTCATTAGTGTTAGAAATCAAAGAAAAAATATAACTTGAATCAAGCAATGAATATCCAAACCTATTAGGTTTCTACCTTAATAATGGGGACCTTATCAAAGGTCGAGGTTGATGTTCTTCATCTTCATTTGAACTTTTAGAGCTACTTGAAATCTCCTCATCATCAGGTCTATCCAGTTCTTCTTTCTTAGTGGTAGGAATAATATGAACCATGTCCTCCTTTTCTTCATTCTCTTGTTGTGACACAACTATAAAAGTGAAAATTTCCCTGAAACTCATATTTCATCTATACAAAAATTTTGTGGCCACAGGTTGCCAAAGCTTGTATCCTTTCACACCAATCCCATAATTAATGAAGATACATTTTACAACCTTTTTCCCCAACTTATACCTCTTCTCCTTAGGCAAATGATCATATGCCTCACAACTAAGTACTCAAATGTATATCAATGAGCACTTTTTACTAGACCATATCTCCATGGGTGTCTTATCCACAAGAACCAAAGTAGGAGACCTATTAATCAAGTAGCAGGTAGTGGAAACAACTTTAGTCCAAAGATTTTGTTCAAGGCTAGCTCCATTAAGCATACTTCTATCCCTCATCATCAATTTCTTATTAATTTTTTTCACAATTCCATTCTGTTGAGGGGTGTAGGGGGTTGTCTTATGCCTTTGAATCCCATGTTCTTTATAGAACCCATCGAAATATTCCAAAAAAATCTCACCGCCATTGTTAGTCTTCAAACATTTAATCTTTCCATCCTTTTGATTTCCTACAAGAACTTTAAACTCTTTGAATCTATTAAAGACTTTAGAATTTCTTCTAAGGAAATAAACCCATGTTTTTCTATTGTAATAATCAATGAAGGAAACAAAATAAAAATTTTGATATAAAAGGAGCATTTACAAGATGAAATACATCAGAATGAATCAAATCCAACACCTTAGAATATTTGTGAGAACCAGAGTAAAAGTGGACATAGTTTTTCTTTGGAATGTTTGCAAAAATTGAACTCAATATTATAATAATTCCTTTCCTCAACATGATTATTATTTTTTAGGGTTCTAAGAATATTCTCACCACTGTGGCCAAGCCTTTGGTGCCATAACATAGTTTTCTCCACTTGAAATTTCATCTCCATAAAATGAGAACCCTTGGGTACCTAGAAATCACATCCACTAGAAGTAAATACAAGATTTCTCTTCACTTATAGTTCTAATGGTAAGGATAAAGACTCTTAAATATCTCTTCTTCATAACAAATTAACTATTACACTGCATAGTGCATGCATCAAGCTGAAATGAAGTGTCAATCTAAATACTCTTAGCAAGCACCATAACTCCTCTAAGCACCATCTTGCATCCTCCATTCAAGAAAAATACATGCACAACCACATCATTCAATTTACTTATAGATAAAAGGTTCCATGTCCAACTAGGGATATGTAGTACACCATTGATCCCAATCATTCTATCATCATGGAATCAAATCAAATTTTCTTATTAGGAAATAAACCCATGTCCTCTAATCATCAATAAGTGAAACAAAATAAATAAATTTTGAAATAGAAGGAACACTAACAAGCACAAACAGATCAAAATGAATCAAATCCAAAACCAAATAATATTTATGAGAACTAAAGTAAAACCGAACACAATTTTACTTTCCTTAAATGCAATGTTTGGAAAAATTGAACTCAAGATTACAATCATTCCTTCCCTCAACAAGACTTTTATTTTTCAAGGTTATAAGATTCTTCTCACCAGTGTGTCCAAGCCTTTGGTGCCATAACATAGTTTTCTCCACTTGAAGTTTCATCTCTATAGATTGAGCATCCTTGGGTACCTAGAAAGCATGTCCACCTGAAATAGATGCAAGAGTTCTCTTTGTTGCTAGTTCTAATGATTGGGATAAAGACTATAGATTTGTTCTTCATAATAGAAGAAATATTGCACTACACAATACATGCATCAAGCTAAAAAAGATTTCCAAAATAAACACCCTTATCAAGCACCATAGATCCTCTCATAATCTGGTATCCTCCCTTTGAGAAAACTACCTGAATACCCACATCATTCAATTTACTTATAGATAATAGGTTTTGTGCCAATCTAGGGATATGTAGAACAACTTTGATCCCCATCACTCTACCATCAGGGAATCAAATTATAAATATTACATGACAAACAATATTCATTTGAGAGTCGTCACCCAAGTATACCTTCCCATTTTCATACTCTTCATACTTCGTAAACCAACCTCTATGCAAGCTAATGTGGAATGATGGACTAGATTCAATCAGCCAAACATATTTCAATGTGTGTGTTTGCAAGGAAGTGACAAATTCTTCACCATCATGTTGAGAATAATTGTAAAAATTTAGAATCATTATTTCTCTTCTTATTCTTTTTCTCCTCTTTTCACTCCTTGTGGAAGTGACCAAGTTTTCCACAATTCGAACATAGAGAGATCTCCTCTACCATTGATCTCCATTGATCTCCAAAAAATTGTGGAAGTGACCAAGTTTTCTATAAAGGTCTAGTTGTACATTAAGATAAAAATGCAAAGATAAATGTTGGTACAACTGATAAAATTTTTTATAATGAGTTTACACTTGAGGAGTGTGATTGTTTCAATCACATGGATGCCTATGAAAACTTTTTTTCATGGGATGCAATTCATAGTATTCCTCATGAGTACTATACTTCGAGTCAATCGTTGTAGTGAGTTTTTACTGAGATGAGATCCAAAAATGTGTGTTGTAGGTCTGAATATTGTGACACATATGTCTCATCAAATTTCCAAGAGGTTGCAGCAAAAAGACAATCTAAGGAGTGCAACACTTTGTTCAAAATGTCTCATGGTTTGAATGAATGTGTTGATGAGGTTTTCATTAGCATAGGTGATCCCAAGGTATGTTGGTTATTCATGGTACCTATTTGGAGTGAAGTCATATATGACACATCCCTTTGTGGTGAAGAAGTTATTTCTCAAAATGTGGATGACAGTGTTCCTAATGATAAACACTTGACTTTGGGATAGCATGTATCTTGTGATAGTCTTGACTAGGAACAAGTTATCTAGGTTGGTGAATTTTTGGTTGCTCAAGTTCCTTGTATGCCCGAGCTTCAAGGCTTTTAGTTTGACTTGTTAGTGGATGAGTTTCCATCTACAAGCCAACATTGTTAAGAGGCATATTTTCCTTTTCCATTTGAATTGGGGTCATCTTCTCTTTTCCTTGATTCATGTGAGGTGGTCAGTAGGTATGAAGCTACCATGGTTTCAGATGGTTTTGATTAAAGTTCTCAGTTTCTATCACCTATTGCAAATTAGAAAATGTAGTGTGTGGCAATGACTTGGCTTATGTGGTGCACGGTTACTATGATGCAGTAACAAGTTCAAATATGGAGCAAGTTTTCACATGTTTAGGGGTAACCATGTGTTTCATCTTGTAGGAAAGAGCCTACCTCTTCTACTATGATGTGTGTAGACATGTAAATTATCCTAAGTAATAATGCATGCTTGATTCTGACATACTAACACCAGTTCTTCTTTAATCATCCTCTTTGCTAAGTATTTAATTAAATAATCCTTATTTGATTAAATTCATCAAATTCCTCTTTTAATTGAATAAACTAATCTTTATCATCATATTCTTCTCATTAATTAAATAAATCAATTTTATTTAATTAAATCTTCTAAAGTTCTCTATTTAATCAAGTAGATGAAATTTATTTAATTAATTTTCTAATGTTCTTTATCTTCTCATTTAATTGAAATAAATCCAAATATTTAAGTTAGATGTCATGATCAACTAACCTCCATTAAAATTAATCAAATCATGATTAATGCTAATCTAATCCCCTAAATCTCTAGATTTTACAACTTGCACAATAAATCATTTATTTTGATTTATTAATTCTTCCAATTTCCTCAACATGGCATAAAAAGAGAATATTCTTCCAAATTTGAAAATCCCTCCAAAAGAGATGTGTCCTTGCAACAAGGAATTTATGCCTCTTACATGTCCTTGTGCATTGAGCGAAGTGGCATTTAAGGAATTTTTCATCCTCCTCAAACTTGTCATTTCACAAATTTGAAAACCCACCTAATACCATTTATTGGCACATTCATCAAAATGTGCTCAACCTTCATCCTCTCACATCTTGACAAGTGGCATTTGGCCATTGGTTGAAGATTAGTCCCACATTCCTCCATTTTTCCTCTTCTTCTCTCAATCTCATCTATAAATAAGAGGCTTTTCTTCTCATTTTGGATCCACAATCTTATGCACAACTCCATTATTGTCATTTGAATTCATAGTATTTTCATAAAATCTTCATCATTTAGCTTGTCAAAGGGTTGGGAAAGGGATAAATTTCATATAAAAGTGGCACCAATCCACTATGGAATAGGTATGAACATGCTTTCAATCAATCTCAATATTTTATTACTTTGTTTTCATTTGTTTACCATGATTTATTATTTAATAGGAGTATTTAATTTTCTTGTTTAAACTAACCCATGTGATAATGGTTGTCAAGGTTTAGTATTTTGTAGATTAGATGCTTACATGTAGTGCTAGAAGGAGGGTTGTTGTAGATAGAATCCATGCATTTGAATTTCCAATATGACTTTCAGTTGTGGGTGTCTATGATCTAGACTCTCTCTATTATTGGTGATTGCCTTGTGCGTTTTTGTTGATCATGGTTGTTTTCTTGTCTTTTTAGCAATTTTCATGATTGATCTCTTCAAAATTAAAAGTAGAAGCAATTTTTTTATACATTTTAATGCTTGTGGAGTTTTATCCTAACATATGTGCCTTCCATGATATATGCTTTGTTTTAGTTCTTGGTTTACTCTATGTAAACATTGTTGTCTATGCATTGAATACAATTGTTTCAGTTTTATTTATTTATTTTTTGTTTTCATTTTGGATTTTTTTCACTTTCCTTATCTCATGAAATAACATGCTCATAAATTTGTATAACATCCAAATGAATTTTAGGTTTGTAGTTTGCTTTCTTTCCATCAAGGATTTTGTTATTTCATAATAAAGTTTAGAGGTACTAGGGAATTGTAATGCTTATGCACATGGCTTGCAAAATTTTCTTGTATTTGTGATTCTCATTTTCTCATGGTAAAGCCATTCAGAGATGTAGATGTTCCAATCCCACTTCTTTCTCTACCTATGGAACTTGAGCTCTCCTATACAAGTAATGCATGTGTACCTCATAATCCTGAAAGATGCAACAAAGGCTCAAAAAATTAAAAAAACATTGAATGTAAGTATGTGTGAATAGGGGTTTAATAAATACTTCATTTTTATTCCATTTCCATAGTTTCGCATACTTTCTAAACACTCTTCTACTCCCAACAAAGCCAATTTGTACCACAAATTTGTTGCAATCCCATGTGTGAGATCTAGAGGAGGAAAGCCACCAAAATTATGGTGCATTTAAATTATGGTTTGGATCTTTGTTAGCATTACTAGTCTTTTAATTTATTGTTCTCCTAATCTTTTTCAACCATGTTTCCTATTGACATAAGAAATTTCAATGCCATGGGATGGCCCATCGAACTACCCTTCCTCCTATCTACTTGTTCTTGGAAGGGGGATAAGGATTACATGTTTTTTTTTTATGCATTGACCAACTGAAATACCTGAATTGGCCATCCATATCACCACCCCAAAAGAACATTTTCTTGCTTGGTTTCCAAGCAATGAGAATTTTTTTTATCCATATTTAGTTAGTGCTCACTGTGAGGAGCTTTAGAATAAAAATGTTAAGCTACATTAGAAGGTGAAAAATAATATTGGAAGATTATTTTAGCTGGAAATACAAATAAGGTTGTTTTAGATTGTATCAAGAAGTTTAACTCAGTAATTTAAATCTTTTGATATAGGCCGCACTCCATAATAATTGCATGTAATCTCACTTATATCTGCAGTTGACAAAACTCTAATAGGATCTTTGCAAATTTTAATTTGTTATTACTACTGATTGAGCTTTTCTAGATTAAGAACACATATTGTGCTTGATATTTAGGATTTGACAATGTTATTTATTTGTGCTTTTGTTAAAGAAAATATAACTTTTGGTATTGATTACTTATAGCATTCGCATTGGGTTTCATTAAATAAGATTTTTTTTGCAGATTTCAATTTGGCATTTATAGAAGAGTAAAAAGATGAGGAATCAAAATTCATTTTTGTTTATATTTATCAAAGTTTTATCATGATTTTGAAAAAGCTGGTCTTTTAATGCTTTAAACATTGTTTTTTTTTTACAAACATTACTTGATAGGAGTAATTTTTTTCTGTGATAATGCATTTATTTCATTGATTCCTTATTTCTGATAACTTTGTACTATTAATAGAGAGATTTTTTTTGCACAAGGAACACAAAAAATTGAAGCATTGAAAGCAAGCTTTGAAGAATTTTAGAGTTGGAGAGAATTAAACATTAAATTTGAAGTTGACAAAGCATTTTTAAATGCTTAGAGCTTCCATTTTCTGTTATCATTTTTTGTTTTATACCAACTCACTTATTTTGGGGCTCTAGAAAGAACAATACAAAATGTTTCATTTTTGCTACAAAGGGTTAAAAATAACATTAGACTTTTACTAAATTCAATTTGGGTTCTAAAATTTTTGACAAACTTCACATTTCGTCTTGGTGCTCTAAAAAGAACTCAATTTTGTCTTTGGAAATTAAAGTGAACATGTGCATTTGGTTTTTTTGTAATTTTTTCACCAAGCAATATCATCTAAATGATGCATGCACTTCCCTTGCACCTCACAGTGATCTTGAGAATCAAAAGTATTTTTGTGATATTAAGTTGTCAAAAAGATTGCCTCCACATTTCGATTCGGGTTTAAAATTGACAAATCTTGTGAGTGTGAGTGAAACATATCATGTGTGTTCTCTCTTTGTTTCTCAATAAAGATTGATTGAACTATGGATTTTTTTTCTTGATTTTGTGTTATCTTAGAGGGTATTCCTTGTGGGAAAAAGTAATCACCCAAGGGAACAACCCAACTAAGAACACGCTAAATCCAAGCGACTTCCAACCAATATATAAGTGTGGGTACTTGAATGGAAAGTATTATGAGGATTTTTGTAATGAGAAGGGCATCAATGGTCTCTTGTTGTATGGATGATCCCCTATAAATGAAATGCCCCTACTAGAACCTTTATTTAGAAATGCCAAAATCCTTAATCTATTTGTTGGTGTAAGAACAATCATTCTGAAGTCATCCCATGCTTTTATAGCTCTTAGTAGAGATTAGAAGTATTCCATGGGAGTTTCATGGGTACTAATGCTTGGCTAACTTGAGAAGTGAGTGCACTATAAGGGGGAGCCTATGTGGTCAAGCATATAATCATCCACTAAGTGTAGGAATAGCTAGATTTATCCAAGTGGGTACTCAAAAAATACTGTCTTTCATATCCATAGGGTTGTGTATGTTCTTGGAATCAAAACACTTTGCTTGATATTAAACATTGGAAAACAAACATTCAACATGGTCATCAAAATTTCAAACCCTTTAGGAAGCAAATATCTTTGAAAAAATTCAGGTGTTATTGCTTTCCCCAGGGATTCTATCCATAGAGGTTTCTAATCATTTGAATTTACATCTCAATTTTCTCACTAAAGTAAAAAATATGTGACCTTTGCCTTAATCTCCTTGATTTGCACATAAGGGACTTTGTGGGATGAGAAGAAATTGGGACATTGGACAATCAATTTGAAAACCTAATCAAAAATTGTGTGGTAAAAGGAAGTCACTAAACAAAGATAAAGAAAAATTGAACCCCACCCATGTGTTCTTTCAAATGATTTCCCGCAAGATTAAGATCTAGAAACCAAAGACCAAGGGTCTTAGTTACAAATCTCACAAGAATAATTTTTCTATGCTTTATGATTTTAGGGAGATATTGACCTTTAACTTCTATAAACGTGCATCAAGAAACAATCCCAACTTGTACTCATTTTATTAGTGTCAAAATCCAACACTTTTTCAAAGGCTTGAACATCTTGTTTAGAGTAAAGCATGCTCTTTTAAACTGAGGTCTTGTAAACAAGAGTATTTTTAGATACACATAGGATAAAATTCAACCTTCGTCCATCTTTCAAACATCAAATCAAAACCATCTCAACAAAAACTCTTGCAAATCTTGAAACCATCCATTATGCTAGAATTTTTGGAAAATCCAAGAATCAAAATCTATAAATCCAAAATCCTTGTGTCCAACATCAAAACATATTGTTTGGATAGGTATGTGTAGATACATCCTTCTCCATTTTCTTAGTAAAATTATCCTCAAAACATCTTTTTTGGCTAGGTAGGTATAGATACATGCTTCTCCATATGCTTAGTCAAATTATCATCAAAACATCTTGTTTGGTTAGGAATGGGTAGATGCAACCTTCTCCCTATATTTGGCCAAATTATCATCTTGTGAGAAAATTTATCACATAGATAATATCCAACATCTTGGGGTCCATTTGTTCATTGTCCAAATCAATCAAAATCCAAGAATCCAAAATCAAAATCAAAACAAAATCCAAGAATCCAAGAAGTCCCAAAAGTATAGCATCCTCTTCAAGGTCTTTTAAAGAGTTCAATCACTCATATCATCCATCTTTCACACATTTCACCATCACACTATTGATCCTTAATCATCCTAGAGATTTCCTTTCTAAGCCTAAAGTTAGATCAATCTAAAGAATTAGAGATTCATCTCCCACATTCTTAAAAATTGATCCCTATTTTATGGTTCAAACGAGATCACAACATAAGGACATGGAGAAAAACAAAGAAAAATTAATTTCAAGCAACCTAAGTCAAACCATACCCGAGATCAATCCTATTGGACCTAGCAACCCACTAGATGATCTTTCTCTTATAACACAAGATCCTCAAGAGGAAGGGAAAGTAGAAGACATCACCAACTTGGGAATGACCCAAGATGAGATCACTAAAATGCTTTGAAACCTTGACAACCACAAACTTGTCAGGACCATGATAAAACTAAACCCTTCCCAATACATGCTTGAATTGATAAAATACAAAGCTAAACTTCCTTCCGATTTCAATGTGAGCACTATTGTGGAGAAGCCTTTCATGCTGCTTGTACCATTCACCTCACCCACTCAAAGTGTAACTCAACCCATTCCACAATCCATATCATCCATTGCCACCATGCAACCCATTATTAACAATGAAAGTTCATTACTTCATACCCTTCAAAAAACATTCCATTGTCAATAATAATAATTTGGACACCAATGCCATTATAGGTACATTAGGTATTGTGCCTCAAAATACCCTACCCCAATATGTCCCCCTTATCTTTCAAGACAAAAATGGTTTTTCCACTTTTTCCACAACACCAACATATGCTCTTGATACACAAGTTTTTCTCCCATTGGAACAAGCAGGCTTATTTGAACAAGGCGGGCTCTTTGGGGCCTCATCATCACTCATTCAAGGAAATCTTCCACCACTTCTAGTTCCAATCCCACCACCACCTTTTCCACCATTACCTCCACTACCAACATCCATATAAATTATTGGTTTAGGACTCCCCCTTTACCTAACATGAATCAATCAATCCAAGGAAATCCACCAAAAATGAATCAAATCATCACATCTAATCCTTTGAATATACCACTAATATCACAACAAGAAGTTTTATCCATCCAAATGATGACATCAATCCTAACACCCCAAAACATGGTCTCTCAAGGACCCAACACCTGAATCATACCATCCACCACAATCGCTCAAAACACATCTCAACCACTCACCACCACATCTAACATCCTGAATCCACCACCACCACCACCAAATCTAAATGCAGCAAGCTAGTGCAACATCACACTACAAGCTTAACAAGCCCACCAAAAGGCACTCCAACAATACCAAGTTGCACAACAAATGTAAATCACTCAACAAGTAGTGCAAATTGATCAAGCTTCTCAAGTCACACAAGCTACTCAGGTTGCTCAAGCAACGTAAGCCACACAACAAGCATCATAAGCTCAACAAACACAAAAAGTTTCCTAGGTGCAAGCCCAAGCATTGTTGGAACAACAACAAGCCCAACAAGCCACTCAAGCTACTCAAGCTACTCAATCTGCCCAAGCCACTCAATCCACTTAGGCCACACAAGCTACCCAACAAGCACAAGCATAAGCATAAATGCAAGCAAAGACGTAGGTGCAAGCAAAGTACCTCATGGAACAACAAGAGTACCAGAAAGCACTAAAGCAATACCAAGTGCACCAAGAAGCAGCCCAACTAGGAACCCAACAACAAGTGTTGTTGGAACAACAAAAACAAGAAGTTAAAAAATAGGCATTATTATCATAAAAACAATAGGAAGCTCAACAATAGGCATTATTAGTGCAATAACAAGACCAACAAGAAGCATTATTAGTACAACACCAATTATAGGCATACTTGGCACAACAAAACATGAAAACACCATCCACCAACTCACCAACCAATCCACCCATTCCTCCAACAATTGAACCACCACATAACACCTTCATCCCACCCCCTGATCTGTAAGATGGTGTATCAGCACAAATCAAATTCCTTTCACAACAATTTCTTGATCTTCAATCAGGAAAAACCATAAAGCCACCAAAGAACTTGTGCCCCTATCCATTCAACAGGAGCATTGTCATGAAACAATTCACAAAAGGATTTGAAATCCCAAAGTTTGATAAATATCATGGAAGAGGAAACCCTGAAGATCACATTAGCGAGTTCCAAGTAAATTACATGGAGGTCACATACAACGAAACTTATTTGATGTAACTATTCCCTTGGATCTTGGTAGGTACCACCATTGACTGGTTCTATCCTCTCTCTTGAATCAAAACATTCCAAGAAATCATGGGTGTATTTGTGCAAAACCATACCTTCAATATAGCTGTGGATGTGACCCTGGAAGAACTTTCAGCTATGAAACAATCCAAGGGAGAGGCACTTGCTTCATTATTACAAAAATAGTAATCAAAATCCAATAGAAGTAAATGGCCCATGTCCAAGGAACAAAAAGTGTGCACAATCATCACAAATCTTGAAAGATTCTTGTCCTTTCATCTCAAACTACAAGGCATCACAACCTATGATCATTTAATCCCTAGGGCGCTCAATATCGAATGAGCCCTCATCTCACAAGGAGGAGCTCCTTCTTGTCAAGAAAGCCATAGATCCACTAGCTATAATAACAAACCTCACACCTGGGTGGAAAACAAAAACATTACCAATGATGGTGTAGTTGACACCAAAGTTGTCATCAGTTGCCCTCGATAAAACACACAAGCATCTCAACAACCAAAATCCAACATTTTCATACAATATATGAACAACCAAATAGTCAACATGGACAATCAAGGTAGACTACCTTAGCAAAATAAAATTTCCCCCAAGCGGAAGTACATGCCCCTTGGGGAATCGGCTAAATCTATCATGAAAATATTGGTGTAGGAAAAACTCATCATGGTTCCCACCTATGACAACTATCAAGAGCCCTTGGTAAACCATTGTGGTACAATGAAAATCTCCTTTCTGATTTCAAAAAATTTAAGGGGAATACAATCTAGCTACATGAGGTTGAAAAACTTGATACCAGACCTCATAGATGACAAAATCATAAATGTGGAACAACCAGCTAGGAACCAAAATCTCAAGATTTACATGAATTTTATGACCAACCATAATAAGGGAAATAATAGCAATGATAAAGGAAAGTTTACCTTCAAAAGTGTGAATCATGTGGATGACCATGTTGTCACATCTCTAGAAGAAATGGTCTTTGTCATCACCATCAAAGAAACCCAAGTTGATTTTGGAGTAACCACAAGAGGTACAAAAGTTACCATTGTAGGATCATCTCAACCTCCTAGAGCACCCACTTCCAACCCAAGATCTATTCCCAATGGCTACAATGTCCTTGATTAGTTAAAAATAACCCCCACTCAGATCTCCATCACGGAGTTGCTAAAAATATCACCAGCCCATAAGAAAATTCTTGAAGAAGCCTTGGCCTCATCTTCCATCCCCATTGATCTTGATGTGGATCAATTCCAAGCTATAGTTGCACACCTCACCACACCTCACCTCTTGAAAATTTTCAGAGAAAGATCTTGCAAAACAACCATCTCACAATTGTGTGCTTCATCTTGAGGCTTTCATTCATAAGAACAAAGTCAAAAGGGTCCCTGGTAGATGGGGGTTCAAGGTTGAACATATGCACCCTTAAATTAATAAAAAGTTTGAGCTTCTCTAAAGATGTTGAAAAAGGAAAAGGAATAACCATAAGAGCCTATGATGATCAAGAAAGATTGTCTCAAGGCACTATCCAACTCCTAATTCAAGTAGGACCAACTATCATGGAAACAACTTGTCAAGTTCTCAACTTGGAATTGCCTTACAATATCCTCCTAGGGTGTCCTTGGATTCATGGGATGCAAGTTGTAGCTTCCACTTTCCACTAGTGTGTAAAGTTTCCATACCAAGGCCAAGAGGTCACTGTCCATGGGGATCCTGAACCATTTTACTATTGCAAAAATCAAGAAGCAAAATATTACAAAATCCCCCAAATTCCCAATAACAATGAAGGCCCCTCAACTCCATACATAGACCCAACAAGTCTTGCCTCCACTTCTGCGACAGAGAAACCTACCATCCCTACCATATAGAAGAAATGGTCATTGTCATCATCATCAAAGGAACCCATGTTGATTTTGGAGTAACCACAAGAGGTAAAAAAGTTACCATTGTAGGATCATCTCAACCTCTTAGAGCACCCACTTCAAACCCAAGATCTGTTCCCAATGGATACAATGTCCTTGATTAGTTAAAAAGAACCCCTGCTCAGATGTCCATCATGGAGTTGCTAAAAATCTCACCAACCCACAAGAAAATTCTTGAAGAAGCCTTGGCCTCATCTTCCGTCCCCATTGATCTTGGTGTGGATTAATTCCAAGGTATGGTTGCACACCTCACCACACCTCACCTCTTGAATTTTTTTAGAGAAATATCTTCCAACACAACCATCTCACAATTGTGTGCTTCATCTTGAGGATTTCATTCATAAGAACAATGTCAAAAGGGTCCGTGGTAGATGGGGGAGCAAGGTTGAACATATGCACTGTTAAATTAATAAAAAGTTTGAGCTTCTCTAAAGATGTTGAAAAAGGAAAAGGAATAACCATAAGATTCTATGATGATCAAGAAAGAGTGTCTCAAGGCACTATTGAACTCCCAATTCAAGTAGGATCGACTATCATGGAAACAACTTGTCAAGTTTTCAACTTGGAATTGTTTTACAATATCCTCCTAGGGTGTCCTTGGATTCATGGGATGCAAGTTGTAGCTTCCACTTTCCACTAGTGTGTAAAGTTTCCATACCAAGGCCAAGAGGTCATTGTCCATGGGGATCCCGAACCATTTTACTATTGCAAAAATCAGAAAGCAAAATATTACAAAATCCCCCAAGTTCCCAATAACAACGAAGGCCCCTCAACTCCATACATAGACCCAACAAGTCTCGCCTCCACTTTTGTGACAAAGAAACCCATCATCCCTACCATATTTGATATTAAGGTCATTATCCAAGACAATGGGTGTGGGGATTAGACAATTCTAAAAAATGCTTTTGTGGTGGGAGAGTTACCGCAATCTCCTAGAACACAAGGATGACCATAGTCAGATTATGTTCCCTCATCCCAAACCTTCACAGTAGGCTCCTCTAGCTTCAAGAGTTAGGGAGACCTAGGTTAGGAAATAATAGAAGAGGACCCATCAAACCTTTGGTACTAAGACAATAGACTAGCAGCTAATCTACCTATGGATGATATAAGTAAAGGCTTACAAATGATGCTAGCCATGGGCTATGATAGAAACAAAAATCTTGGGAAAAATGACAATGAGCTTATAGTACCTCTCATGCCAAAGACATGTATGAGAAATCTTGGTCTCAGATGTACCCCTCCAGAGGTGACCATACTTGGCAAAGGTGCCTTGTTTAAGAAGGGAAGAACTCATCCTTAGCAATCAACAACTGCCCATTAATTATCCATATCCACAGGTGTTTCTTTAGACAACATTACCTTTGAGATAATTGATGTGTGTAGTAGTGATGAGGACCCCATAACCAATTTTCCTATGCTTTTGAAGACACCTCCCTACTCATGATTAGTACTTTGTCTTTTGAGGCCAACAACCATCAAACCCATGAAATAAGTCTAGTATACCCCTAGCTCATCAATTACAACCAACAAGGACCACCAATTTTGGACACTTTCAAAAATGATGAGGTGCTCTCAAAATTCATGGGATTGCGAGACATAGTACCATATAGAAATCATAAGGTTCAGTTTGATATCATACAAGACACACAAGCCTATTATGGGGAAATGATTGAATCCTTTAGCTGTAAAAGAAAAAAATTGAGAATAATCTCAAAGTATTTGAGTAAAAACCACACTATGGCACTCTCTAACTCAAAAATAGTAAAAATAAGGACGTATCCAACAATAAAAACGTCTCTGAGGCACCTGAGGATGAAGGATTCAATCTTTCTCTTAGTGCTCTATATCAGGAAAAGTTAGTAGTTCTAGCCAAGAAGTGCAATCCAGTCAACTTGGGAACAAAGGAAACTCCGCATATCACATTTTATGTTGAATCATTGATGTCAAAATAATAGGAGATCCTAGCTATCTTCTTAAGGGAGAGAAAGGTCAAATTTGCATGGAGCTATGTCAACATGCCTGAGCTTGATTTGAAGATTGTGGTCAACCATCTAGCATTTTTCCTGAAGCAAACCTCGTTAGAAAAAAGCTTAGAAAAATGCATCCCTAGATAGCCTTGTTGGTGAAAATGGAATTAAAGAAGTTACTTGATGCAAGGGTTCATACGACCAATTGACTATCTAGAGTGGGTATGAAATCTGCTACTTGTTTCAAAATTTGATGAGGGCATTTGTATATGCACAAATTTTAGAGACCTAAACAATGAATGACCCAAAGATGACTTCCTGCTTCCTAACATTGATATGATTATAGATATGACTATTGGACATGAGATGCTTTCACTGATCAATGGATTTTTTGGGTATAACCAAATCATGAGAGCCAAAGAAGATCAACACAAGAAACCTTTTACCTATCCATGGGGGACATATTGCTAAAACATGATGTTGTTTGGCCTAAAGAACACTGGATAAAAATATCAGAGGGCCATGACATTATCCATAAGACTATGTAGGATAATGTTGATGACATATTGGAAAAATCTAGAAAGGGAAGGGGCCACATAGCAACATTAAGTGCCATTTTTGACAGACTTGAGGAATACAAGTTCCACCTATTAGAACTGTAAAATTTTGAAATTTTTATAGTCTATTACATTCAAGAATTCAAGCATTGAGTCCTCATCATAAGCATAAAAGTCCCTCTTTGTATTGTCTTGCTTATTTTATGTCATGTCACTCATTTAAATCCATCAAGTCCTTCATTTTTCATTAACAGATCTGACTCGACAAGACATTGTAAAAGTCTCCTCGACCTGATTTTTCACTAATATATGTTTGTTGTAGACTATCGGTAGGACAATTTTGTTGTTTTAGCGACAAAAGGAGTCATCTCAGCAAAGGGAATCATTGTCGGAGTGAAGTCATAGCGAATACATTGTGTATTGCCGACTGGTGCATGTAGAAGTGTATTGATCAAGCTAAAGGTATTCAGGATAATGTTTTGGCGAACTAATTTTTCTTGCCGACAGGCATCTAGAAAAATATATATCGGCATATGTTGAGGCGTCGGTGTAATGTCAAGGCAAAGACAATATGTCATACCGACTAATGCATAAAGGGGTTGTCTCGGCTAGATTGATTGGTATCGGCATGAACTCATAACAAAGTCATTTTGTCTTACTGACTG
Source organism: Sequoia sempervirens (assembly GCA_007258455.2). NCBI lineage: Eukaryota > Viridiplantae > Streptophyta > Pinopsida > Cupressales > Cupressaceae > Sequoia > Sequoia sempervirens. The sequence goes on along the minus strand of VDFB02270651.1, from coordinate 303,944,493 downwards.
ACTTGCAAAAAAATGTCTAGGTAAAGACTTGTGTGCATCGGGGAAGGTCTTAGCGAAGTGGTTGTTTTTTTTGGCCAAACCAATTTCAAGTGTATTCAAAAGATCTCGGTGAGAAGCTATGGAGTCTTGCCAATTCAAATCTTATGCCAATGGAGACATGCATTGCCGGGAGAAGAACTTGTCGGCATAAGTTTCACCGAAGTATGAATATTATACCGACAAATAGTTTGGGGTGAGTTTTGCCAAATAGGAGTAATATGGTGGAGTGATTTTGGTAAGACATTTTGTGTCGGTATGTGTCTTTCTGAGGGTTCATTTTCTTGCCAAAAGTATTGTTTCATTGCTTGGGTTTATTTCTTCAGTGAGGAAACTTGGTGGACATGCTGAAATGAGAATTCATCGGTGAAAGGGGTGATTTTGTCCTAGTGAATGGAAAGTACAATGAAAAGTACATATCAATAAGATGCAAAGATATCTACATAACATTTCCCTGACTTTGAGGGTCACAACAAATCTGGTATTATGAAGATTGTGCCAGGAAGAGTACAAATTTGTTTTGTGACCCAATGTAAATAAAGACAATCGGTGAAACAGGATAAAGTCTATGAGAGGTTTCCCCGACATCTGCAGGTTATAGCAAAGAACACAAAGATAAAGGATTTCAGTCAGTGTGAAGAACATTAATGTCTTAGTGACTGGAAAATGCTTTGAAGAATACCTATCGGTATAGCACCATGAAGTCTATGAGACATTTCCCCGACTTTGAATTGTCACAGTGACATGAAAAACAAAAGTGTGAGTCGTCAAATTGATTCCAGGTGTTGGTATGACTACAGATTGTTGTGGAGAATGGTGAAATAAATTTTGAAAAGGGATTTCACCCCATATTTGAAATTTTCTCATCGAAATGACATTTGATGCAACAGTGCTAGTTTCAAAGGTGGCTTCATTCGTGCTTCACTAATGGCGCGATGAGATAAAATAGTAATGTTTTAATCAATTCCTCATTTCCGAATTGATTGTTGGTGAATTGGTGTGCTGAATAGAGAATAAAGACATTTTTTAGTTTGAGGAGCTCAAGTAGAATACTGTAAGTAATTGCTTCTTTGTTTTTCACATTTTCATTATGTAGGTTTGAAAATGGAGTCTTCTGGTTCAAGAAAGGGTAAAGGTAGAAACCCGGTGAGAGTAGTCAGTCAAAGGGAAAGAAACAAAGGACTGATACAAAGAATGAAGACATTGAAAGGAAACTAAACCAAGACCTCATTGATCAACTACCTGGTTTAGGGCCTAAAGCTAGAAGGTCCACACAGCTTAGGGCAGAGGTTGATAAGCTAGATGATAAATGCAAGTTCATAGGTGATGTCTAGACTGCTATAAGAGGGTATGAGCTTTTCAATTTCCACTTCCATAGGAGGAACCATTTTGAACCAGTCCATAATCCATGGAAGTTGAATGCAGGGAAATTAGTATGCCCTCATGTATTTGTTAATGCTGAATTGTTAAAGTTACTTGCTGATCATTATGATCCAAAGTATAAAGCAATATGTGATCCTTCTAGAAAACCATAGATACATGTGTCAAAAGAAGCAATTGGAGAGGTTTTCAAATTGGAAGGGCTTTGCAATGAGGAAATCAACTGTGAGGAGTTGTAGAATGAATTTTCAAGAATGGATACAAGTTACAAGGGTTGGAGGTTACCAATTCATAGGGTTAAACTGGGTAACAAGCCAAAACCTCTGGAAGATAGTGAAGGGCCTCCCTATCATGTAGATTTGTTTAAACCTAATATGAAGTACACATATTTTTTAGTGTGTCATGTATTAGGGATGGATTCCCTGGAATTCATGTCAATGGTACCAATAGTTATCACAACAGATATTCAATATCACAATTCCAAGCCATTCGATTATGCTTCATATGTTTCTAAGGAGCTTGATTCAGGATTGATGGCTATAAAGGGTGGAGCTTCTATTGTTCATCTAAGAAACTATTTATTGTTGGTGCATTTAGTGCTATATTTCAGACAAGAGCTAGGGGTATGGCTTCCAGAAATGTGAATTTCTCAGATTGGCAAGGAGGGTGAAACATTGCCTATTTAGTTGTGGACTGCCATTTGGGACAACATGTTTGCTGGGTCTAGTTTTATTCATTTTGAGGACTATTTTGTAAAGAAATTGTATAGATTGTATCATTATCCTTGTAACTATTCATTGACTGATGACATCAAAAGATTCCTTCGGCCTAAAGACTTCAATGGGCCAATTGACCATAATTGGGGAGACTGGTATTGTTTAGAGGGAGCTATAGTAATCAGAGTGTATAGATTTGAAGATGCTCCTTTCATTCTGCCAAGGACAATTGCAAACAGGGTTGCATACTTGGAAATTGTCTGACAAATGGATTACTGTAGTGTGATGGATTTTAGTTCTTTTGGAAAGGAAGCATTTATGCCTAGTACTTTATGTTTTGGTGATTTCACTGTATTGGCTAAAGAAGGATATATTTCAATCCTTGACAGATTGCTACATTATAATATGAAAAGAGGACCAACCAAGACAAATTTTGACCCTGAAGGGTATATCAATTCAGCTAAAGAAAGGATTAACTTTGGAGGGTATCGGCATGTACCCTATCCTTTTGATGATATGATCAAGAATCTGGATGAAGATGAATCAGAAAGGGTAGTTGAAAGGTATAGCCAAGGGTTACAAGATACTGAGTTATTGTCTTCTGCAGATGAAGAAGCACCAAGAGCTAATGTGCCACAGGATAAAATAGAAAAGGTATCCAAAATGAGGACTCAACAGTATGTCTGCCCAGTCAGAGAACAAAGTATTGAAAGTGGTGATGTTGATACAAGGCACATGGAGTATAGATCATTTGTCTCTGATGATGATTTTATTCATTCCTGAGAGTTCAAGGCATTCTTGTGCAAGCAGAATGAGAAGGAAATAAGAGAGAATGTTGATGATGTTACATTTGAAAATGAGGAACAATTGTTGGCTCAATTGAGAAGATGTGTGGATGATGAAATGACAAACATGACTCCTAAAGTGGGGAGGAAAATGTTGGAGGATGCTGGTGTAATGATATTTCCTGGTCTTGATTTGAATTTTGCATTGGTGTTTGATAGTTTCTTGAAGGGCAGTAATGCTACTCACAAGCTTGACAAGGAAAAGGTGACATAAGTGTATACGGGCTCCAAGTATAATACTGATGAAGGATCAATGTTGATATGGGCTTTGTACCCACCCTATAGGAAATCAGTGGTACTTGATATAGAGAAGGCATTCGGCCATGTCTTGACTATAAAATCTAGAGAAGCTGATCCTGTAGCTATTGCAGATATTGGGGTAAATATTGCTAAGTTGAATAAAGCACAAATTCAGCTATTGATAAAAGAAAGAGAAATGTATAAAGTAAATAATGAGAAATTGCTGAGAGAAAATGATAGACTCAAAGACTTGGTTGGTTTTTCAATGGGGACAACCAAAATGATCACTCAAGGAGAAAGCTCTTAGGAAAAAGACCACTAGGTAGGGTCAAGTGCTTATTCTCAAGGAAAGCATGATGCTGTTGTTGCAATTGTGGAAGATGGGGACAACCAAAATGATCACTCAAGGAGAAAGCTCTTCGGCAAAAGACCACTAGGTAGGGTCAATTGCTTATTCTCAAGGTAAGCATGATGCTATTGTTGCAATTGTTAAGAAGAGGCAGGATCATTTGACATCCTGGTTGAATAAATTATGGGGAAAATACTCTCATACTCTTGCTGCATTGAAGGAGCACAGCAGGATGGATGGAAAAATCATGGAGAAATTTCATGAGTTGGCTCAAAGTGATGAAGCTAGCAGTTCTGCACTTGAAGCTGCAAATCATATAATCAATCGCCATCGAAATTTCTATGATGAATTGCAAGGGGATGAAGAGGGGTTAATTGCAACTGCTGAGAAAATTGTAATTCCATTTTTTGATGATCATGGGGATTTGAAAGAGGCCACCATATGGAAAAATGAATGTGATTTAATGCTGAATGAAATCATGAAGATAGCTTTTGCAGAGGATACAACATTGGAAGAAGTGAGTAAGCAAAATGAGGAAATGGTCAAGATGGAAGTTACGGTCCAGAATACTGTTGGAGATGTAGACACATATGAGCGCCTGGATTATTTGGACCACCTCAATAAGACTCACTTATGGGTAAATAGAGCCTAATTATTCTCTATCTTTTGTTTTATAATATGTATTTTCTATTTTTGAAAGGATGTGTCCTTTCATATTCTTAGTGTATAAATGTCCATTTTGAAAACAATATGAGGACGATAGGTAGAATAGGATAGAAGGTAGAGAATATAGTGAAACACCATGTTTCATAGGGCTGACATTTTGATGTATGTTTTGAAGCCATGGAGATATGAATGAAAATCATCTGATTTGCTGGTGTATTCTGGTGTCAATTGTTGTATTGTGCCTATTGAAAGAATTATTTGAGTTGTCTCTAAGATTGATGTTGCATGGTTATTTAGATCAACATAACAAGTTTATGTCTGGTTTATCAGTACGTATTTGTTGTATCTGTGTGATTGGTTGATAGGCTCTTTCAAGGAAGGATTAAATCCTTTTGATTAATCACAGTAATCAAGGAATTTCATTTAGATCAGTAAGAAGAACTTAAATAATCATAATCTTGCATTTTTATACTGGTTATAAATAAAAATGCCAAAGAATTTTAATGAATCTAGAAAGAATTTAGTTGTTTAAGATTTCATTTGACTTCATATATTATATAAGGCACTGGTCTCACCATTTCCATCATTTAGTTTTATTCATACTTTTTACAACTGTTAACTGAAATAGGGTTTAGTTTTGAATGTTGGTATACAATATATACCAAATTCATTTTATTTTTTCCATTCCAATCTACCATTGTGGACAAGTCATGGCATGAAGAGAAGATCAATAGTCAAGTCTGCTTCATTTGTTATAGGTACACCTACCTATATCTAGCAGCACATGTAGAGGAGAAGGTTTAATTGTTTCAAACCTTGTTTTGTTACCCTTAAATGTAGTGGAAGCTTGGCAGCCTTTCGTAGTTCAAACCTGAATTTTTGAGAGCTAACAAATTGGTGACTCTACTGGGGATAACAAAGAATATGCGCCTTAATCATAGAGTCGGAAGTCTTATATACAAACTCGGCTGGGAATAATAAGTAACAATCTTTTTCTCACTTTTAAGAAAGTGAGTGGTGACTCTAATCAAACATTGCAATATGAATGGAAGAAGGTCTCAATTTAGGGGAGGTCATTTTGGAGCTCCTCCTGGAAATAGCAATTGGACACATAAAGAGGATAAGGCTGACAAAGGTAAGGGGAAAAGTGAGGACATGTGCTTCACAAATAAAGTTAAATCATCAATACCTTTTGGTGAGAATTGTTTTGACACATGGAAAGATAATTCAACTCAAGAGCCTTGTACCTTGGAAGATCAAAAAAATCCTTTTTACAACCCTCAGAAACATGTTGAATTTGAAGCTAGAAAAAAATTTGAGTTTGAAGTTGGACTTGAAGCTAAGCGACTCAAAATTCAATATGAATATGACCAAAGAATGGAAGGTAATCAGAGTGGACCTATTAATCAGGAAATTCATTAGGAAGATTATGAATCTTTAAGTTATGAGGAATTCAAGGCATGATATGAATCTCAGAAAAATGAAAGGAAAGAGCAGGAAAAAGCTCAAATGATTCAAGCATTGAGAGAATTCAAACTGCAGAGAGCTCAGAACATTCCTTGCACATCTGGGTTTCCCCCAAAATATGTACCACCCCATAGAGAGGGTAATCATGGTGTTGGGTATCCTGAACCACCAAGGATTCCTCACCATCAAATTGGGAATCAACATAGACAACCAAATCACCCACGTTTTGTTCCCACTCAACATGCAAATAATTATCCACCTCCTGGTCAACATCATGTGCCACAACAAAATATGCATTAGAATAATCCTATGTACCAGTATCAGCACCCACCTAATCCTTCTCCTTATCAATATACAACCATGATCAAACAATTTGATCTAGTAGGGTTTCAATTATACCCCTATCCCATGGATAGCAGTTAGAGAGGTTTAGTACCAAAGTTTACAGGAAGTAATGCAATCATAGCCGAGGATCATTTAAGGAATTTCAATGCCTTCATTCAAGATTTGGATGTACCTTATGAATATTTGCATATGAGATTATTCATGATGTCCCTTATTGAAGAATCTAGGGATTGGTTCAATAGCCTGGCAATGACTTCTATTTATTCTCTCCAAATATTTCAGGATTAGTTCCTTGAACAATTTGGGAATTTGAGGGCACTAGACGTTGCTCTCCATGAATTAATGCTATTTCAGAAAGGTTAGAATGATTTAGTCTTTGATTTTAACAGAAGATTTAATAAAATACATAATAGAATACCTCCAAGATCAAAGTTACTAGACTCTGTAGCATTAAGTGTTTACTTGAATGCATTTTACCCTAAAACGGGATATGAGTTGAGAAACAGATTTCCAAGGGACTTAGTTAAAGCACAAAAGATAACATTAACAATTGAGAATAACAGAAAGGCTCCTAGGATAATGAATAAGAGAGATAACCTTAGAGTTCCTCAACAAAACAATAATTTTCAATATAAGCAGGAGAATACATATAGAAATGAAAGACCAAGGCCAAGGTTGCATGACATGCCCTATAATACAAATTGGAAGGATGGAAAACTTGTAATGGATAGGCCTGGAAGTAAAGATACTCGCGATCCATTGAAGAAGAAGGGAACATATATGGTTAATAGTAATTATTTTTGTGAAGTTTGTGATAAACCACACTCCCCTAATTATTGTGTAGTAGCTCAGAGAATGCAGGAAGAAGGAGTGTTAATGGGAGATGATGGAGAAGATCACACGATCTACTTAACTTCAAATGCTTCTCACCATGTTGAGGAGACGTACTCATCTTTGGAGGAGGGAGGTTACGAGTATGATGTCGCAAAACAAAGGTACAATGTTCATATGGCTGAGCAGCATGTTTTTTTTTATTCTAAGGATGATTATGTAGAAATGCAATCTATTGAGGTTCTTGCTTATAATAATTTGAGGAGAATTATTGAGGAAGAGAAAGAAAGATTAATTGTTACTGTAGTAGAAGAAGCTAAGAATAAGTACTGGTTGAGAAGTAGAATAGTAAATGAGAATGAAGGTGTCCCTAGGGGTATCTTTATGAAAGATCATAAAGTTGTGCAAGGAGTTTCAAAGAAAATTGAAAATAAACAATGTGAAGAAAAAAAACAGAATCCTATTCAAAAGGATGCAGTAAAAGAGATACATAAAGCAATTCAAAAAAATGATTAGTTAGGTAGAGGAGAAAAAGAAGTAAACAAAGGAGAAACATTAGAACAAAAGAAAATTATTAAGGCAGAAGGTTCTTCTTTTGATTTCACTCAAGCATTGTCTCAAGTAAAGATGTCTATCCCACTTCTAGAAATGATGAAAATTAAGGAGTATAGGGATAGTGCAATGCAATTGATAACAAATGAGAGTGAAAAGCATGTAAGTACTGAAAATAAAATGGTTGCTAAAAATAAGTAGAATAAAGTAAACATCCCAGAAATCTGCTTGAGGAATGTATTGACAAGTCCGCCATAGGTTGATCCTTTCTTTATCACATTACTCATAAATAATAAATTATTGAGGAATTGTATGATAGATTTTAGTGCCGCCATGAATATTATGCCAGTAGGAGTGATGAGACAATTAGGCATGGGGGTGGATACATATGAAGGAAAATGTTATGCAATGGATAACTAACCTATTCCTGTGGTGGGTATAATGAAAGATGTAGAAGTCAAGTTAGCTGCTTACCCTTAAGTAACATACAATATTGATATAACAGTGATATACACCCCTTCTCAATTTGGTATGCTTTTATAAAGGCAATGGAGGGTGGATATTGGTGGAAATGTCCACTTCAATCTATCTTATGCAACCATTCCTGTAAATGGCCAAGAAGTGAAACTGTATAGGGAGCCGAGGATGAATCAGCTCATTGACTATGTGCCACAAGACCAAATCAACTATTTTTGTGATGTTGATCTTGGGAATTTCAAAATAGAACCAACACAGCCAAAATTGATTAATAGTGATCCTAAGGAGAAGCATGTTGCACAGAACCATAATGGTGTGTGGAAGATGTATTTTGATGGAGCCTGCAGCCAAGAAGGCAATGGAGCTGGGATAGTATTCATTTTGCCTAAAGGTACTACATTTAAGTATTCATTCCTCTTAACATTTGAATGCACAAATAATGTGGCAGAGTATGAAGCTCTATTAACTGGATTGAATATGGCAGTGAAGCATAAAATAAAGTTGTTGGCTATTCTAGGAGATTCAGAGTTAGTTGTCTCACAAATTAAGGCGAAGTATATAGCAAAAAACAAAAGACTAAAACAATATAGAAATGTTGTATGGGATACAATAGAGTTGTTTGATGCCTTCTCAATTGAGTGGGTAGATAGATCAAAGAATATAATGGCAGATTTTCTAGCTAATATAGCATTGAAAAGAGATGATGTTACATTGGCTAGAGTGTCCTAAATTGAATTTAAGACAAGGCCTGTTGTGCCTGATAATGTGTATAGCTAACAAGTCTTTAATGATGACACTGATCTTTTAAAATTCCTTCACTGTATAGACCAGTACGAGGCTCAAGAGATCGACTTCAATGCCTTTGTTGAAGAAGTTGATGGAAAAGAGATAGTATTTGGAAAAGAGATCTTGCAGGTTAAAACAAATAAGATTCCTAAAGGATTGGTGGAATTAGAGAGGGTATATGATGGAAGTGATCGGTCTTTAATGAAGCAAACACCAGTTGGGAGGGATGACATTGAAGAAATTAATTTGGGAACTGAGATTGCACCAAAAAAAGGTGTACATAGGTAAAAAGATAAGTCCTGCAATTAGAAGAATGCTGATTGAATTGTTAAGAAAGTATAAACATGTATTTGCTTGGTCTTATGAAGATTTGAAAGCATATAGAGAAGACTTGTTTTAGCATGAAATACCATTGAAGTCAGATGCTAAACCATTCAAACAAAAGAAAAGTCCTATAAATCCAACTCTAGAACCTAAAATGTAGGAGGAATTGGTGAATCTCAAAGATGGTGGAATCATTAAGCCAATCAAACATTCAACATGGGTGTCAAATCTAGTCCCTGTTAGAAAGAAAAATGGAGATATTAGATTGTGTGTAGATTTTAGAAATCTAAACATAGCATCCCTCAAAGATAACTATCCTTTTCCTAACATGGAGGCCATATTGCATAAGGTGACAGGCTGCGAATTGTTATCTATGATGGATGGATTCTCAGGATATAATTAGGTCAAAGTTAAAGAGTCCGAGCAATACAAAATTGAATTCACAACTCTTTGGGGAACATATGTTTATCTGAGGATGCCATTTGGTCTTACTAATGCAGGGGCGACTTTTCAAAGAGCCATGGATGTGGCTTTTGCTGATTTGATCAATATTCTCATGGTGGCGTATCAAGACGATCTCACTGATTACTCTAAGACGGCTGAGGATCATGTTCATCATTTGGAAAACGTATTTATAAAATCCCTTGAGTATGGTATTAGTTTAAACCCCAAGAAGTGTAATTTTTCTGTCACAGACGGTAAGCTTTTGGGGCATATTGTATCAAAGGAAGGGATTAGGATAGACCCTGAAAGGGTAGAGGCTATTGATAAAATCCTTGTCCCTAAAATTGTTAAGGTGATACAGTCATTTTTTGGACAGATTAACTTTGTTAGAAGGTTTGTTTCTAACTTTGCTGAGATTATCAAACCTATATAAAAAATGTTAAGGAAAGGAAAAAAGATAGAATGGACTGCAGAAGCTTTGGAAGCTTTTGTATCTATTGAACGAGCCATCAAGGAAGCTCCTGTTCTTAAGTCACCTGACTTTTAAAAACCTTTCCAGATTTTTTCATTTGCACCAATGCATACTGTTGCAGCTGTCATGTTACAAAAGAATGAAGATGGTCATGAGCAGCCTATATCTTTTTTCAGTATGTCATTATAGGGATCTGAATTAAAGTATGATATAATGGAAAAGAAAGCATTTGCAGTGGTGAAAGTTGTAAAAGATTTCAGGCCATATCTTGTTGGAGTAAAGGTAGTTGCATATGTTCCTCATGCAGCTGTCAAGGATATCCTAACACAATATGAAGTAATAGGTAAAAGATGCAAGTGGATCAAAAAAATTCAAGAATTTGACTTGGAGATTCAAATTACTAAACTAGTTAGAGGTCAGGGTTTGGCTAAATTAGTGGCAGAGGAAAATATTGAAGCAAATCAGATTTGCAATATAGAAGAAGAAGATGTAATTGCAAGCATTGAGCATACTCAATGGTATACATATATCATATATTATCTTAAATACATGAAGTGTCTAGAGGGAATGAGTGACACCCAGAGAAGAATGTTGAAGTTGCAAGCGTCTAAATATGTTTTTATGGATGGAGATTTATTTTGGAAAAATAGGGATTGTGTATTATTGTTGTGTCTGGATGAATTTCAATCTAAACATGTTTTGAATGAAATGCACAAAGGAGTTTGTGGAGGGCATTACTCAGCAAAAACAACTGCTCATAAAATTCTCAGAGCAAGCTATTATTGGCCTAAGATTTTTAATGACTGTTTTGCATATGTGAGAAAATGTGAAGCTTGCTAGAACTTCTCTGGAAAATTGAAGTATCAGGGAGCTTTGCCATTACAACCTTTATAGGTTGATGCCCCTTTTCATCAATGGGGAACTAATTTCATCAGAGAGATACAAGAAAAATCAAGTGGTGGACATAGGTGGATATTGGTGGCCACTGATTATTTCACCAAGTGGGTAGAGGCCATCCCAACTAAACAAGCTACAAGTAAGGTGGTGACACAATTCTTGATGGATAATATCATTACCAGATTTGGTATGCCATTGAGGTTGATTATTGACAATGGGATGTGTTTTAGATTGGATGAATTCAGAGGCTTCTGTAGCACATATGGTATTACCATTTCATATGTAACTCCTTATCATCCACATGCTAATGGATAAGAAAAATCTAGTAATAAGAGTCTTCTAAAGATTATAAGAAGGATGTTAGGTCAAAATAAGAAGGCTTGGGATTCAAAATTAAGATTGGCTGTATGGGTTGATAGAATTACAGTGAAGAAGGCAATTGGGAAGTCCCCATTTGAGTTAGTGTATGGAACATAGGCCAGGATGCCCTTGCAGAACTTGTTACCAGTTTACAAGTTTATTCTTTAGGAAGATTTGGATATTCCTGAACCCATGGAGGAGAGAATGCAGTAGCTAGCTAAATTGGATGAAATAAGGAGAGTGGCTCAAAATCAAAACATAAAGTTGTAGACATAGATGAAATATTTATTTGACAAAAAAGAAAAGGATAGGAAATTTTGATAAGGTGATCTGGTACTAATGTGGAATGCAAGGTGCCAGGAAAAAGGAAAACATGGGAATTTTGAAGCCTTATGGCTAGGGCCTTTTATGTTGTTCGGAAGGAAAGGCGAAGACTCATACTATTTGCAGAATATGGCTGGTGAGGATCAAGAATTACCCGTACATGGGAAATTTTTGAAACATTTTTTCTCTTGAAGTAACATAGAGGATTAATGATTGCCAGTGCATGGACAATTCGTGATGATCCTCTTTGAATTTTTTTTCCATGCACAATAGTTTAGGAAATAAAAGGAACAGGATTTGCAAGTACATGGAAAATCCTAATTTTCCTTCTTTTCTAATAAATTCTTCCATGTACAGTAGTATAGGGTCTCATTCATTGTCATTTCCATTTGTTCCATCATGCTCACATGTTCCATCACTTTGAGTTTGGTCTGCTCACCTAGAAATCTGAATCCTTGTAATGATATTACTATCATTCATCCCCAGATGGAGCCACTATTAGAACTGTAAAATTTTAAAATTTTTACAGTCTATTGCATTCAAGAATTCTAGCATTGAGTCCTCATCATAAGCATAAAAGTCACTCTTTGTATTTTCTTGCTTATTTTATGTCATGTCACTCATTTGAATCCATCAATCCCTTCATTTTTCATTAAAAGATATGAATCGGAAAGACATTGTAAATGTCTCCCCAACCTGATTTTTCACTAATATATGCTTGTTGCAGACTATCGGCAGGACAATTTTCTTGTTTCAGTGACAAAAGGAGTCATCTCGGCAAAGGGAATCATTGTCGGAGTGAAGTCATAGTGAATACAATGTGTTTTTCCGACCAATGCATGTAAAAGTGTATTGATCAAGCTAAAGGTATTTGGGATAATGTTTCGGTGAACTAATTTTTCTTGTTGACAGGCATCCAAAAAAATATATATCAGCATATGTTGGGGCGTCGATCTAATGTCAGGGTGAAGACAATATGTCATACCAACTAATGCATAAAGGGGTTGTCTCAGCCAAACTGATTGGGATTGGAATGAACTCATAACGAAGTCATTTTGTCTTACCGACTGACTTGCAAACAAATGTCTAGGTAAAGACTTGTGTGCATCGGGGAAGGTCTTAGCGAATTGGTTGTTTTTTTTTGGTTGAACCAATTTCAAGGGTATTCAAAAGCTCTCGGTGAGAAGCTATGGAGTCTTGCCAATTCAAATCTTATGCCAATTGAGATATGCATCGCCAGGAGAAGAACTTGTTAGCATAAGTTTCACCAAATTATGAATATTATACCGACAGATAGTTCAGGGTGAGTTTTGGCGAATAGGAGTAATATGGAGGAGTGATTTTGGTAAGACATTTGGTGTCGGTATGTGTCTTTCTGAGGGTTCATTATCTTGTCGAGAGTATTTTTTCATTGCATGGGTTTATTTCTTGGGTGAGGAAACTTGGTGGACATGCTAAAATGATAATTCATCGGTGAAAGGGGTGATTTTGTCCTAGCAAATGGAAAGTACATTGAAAAGTACATATCGGTAAGATGCAAAGATATCTGCATAACATTTCCCAAACTTTGAGGGTCACAGTGAAGCTGGTATAATGAAGATTGCGTCGGCAAGAGTATAAATTTGTTTTGGCTACCCAATGTAAATAAAGACTTTTGGTGAAATAGGATGAAGTTTGTGAGATGTTTCCTTGACATCTGTAGGTTATAGCAAAGAACACAAAGATAAAGGATTTTAGTCAGTGTGAAGAACATTAATGTCTCAACGACTCGAAAATTGTTTGAGGAATACCTGTCGATATAGCACCATGAAGTCTATGAGACATTTCCCCGACTTTGAATTGTCATAGCAACATGAATAACAAAAGTGTGAGCCATCAAGTTGATTCTAGGTGTCGATATGACTGCAGATTGTTGTGGCGAATGGTGAAATAAATGTTGAAAAGTGATTTCACCCCAAATTTGAAATTTTTATCATCGAAAGAAAATTTGATGCGACAGTGCCCATTTAAAAGGTGGCTTCATTCATGCTTAATTAATGGCATGATGGGATAAAACAATAATGTTTTAATCAATTCCTCATTTCCAAATTGATTGCTGGTGAATTGGCATGTTGAACAGAGAACAGAGACATTTTTTCAGTTTGAGGAGCTCAAGTAGAATACTGTAAGTAATTGCTTCTCTATTTTTCACATTTTGATTCGGTAGGTTTGAAAATGGACTCTTCTTGTTCTAGAAAGGGTAAGGGTAGAAAGCCCAATGAGAGTAGTCAGTCAAAGGGAAAGAAACAAAGGACTGATACAGAGCATGAAGACACTACAAGGAAACTAAACCAAGACCTCATTGATCAACTACTTGGTTCAGGGCCTAAAGCTAGAAGGTCTGCATAGCTTAGGGTAGAGGTTGATAAGATAGATGATAAATGCAAGTTCATAGGTGATGTCTGGACTTCTATAAGAGGGTATGAGCTTTTCAATTTCCACTACCATAGGAGGAACAGTTTTGAACCAGTCTGTAATCCATGGAAGTTGAATGTAGGGAAATTAGTATGCCCTAATGTATTTGTTAATGCTGAATTGGTAAAGTTACTTGCTGATCATTATGATCCAAAGTATAAAGCAATATGTGATCCTTCTAGAAGACCATAGATACATGTGTCAAAAGAAGCAATTGGTGAGGTTTTCAAATTGGAAGGGTTTGGCAACAACGAAATCAATTGTGAGGAGTTGTAGAATGAATTTTGAAGAATGGATACAAGTTACAAGGGTTGGAGGTTACCAATTCATAGGGTTAAACTGGGTAACAAGCTAGAACCTCTGGAAGATAGTGAAGGGCTTCCCTATCATGTAGATTTGTTTGAACCTTATATGAAGTACACATATTTTTTAGTGTTCTAGGTATTAGGGATGGATGCCCCTGAATTCATTTCAATGGTACCAATGGTTATCACAACAGATATTCAATATCACAATTCTAGGCCATTCGATTATGCTTCATATGTTTCTAAGGAGCTTGATTCAGGATTCATGGCTATAAAGGGTGGAGCTTCTATTGTTCATCTCAGAAACTATTCATTGTTGATGCATTTAGTGCTATATTTCTGACAAGAGCTGGGGGTATGGCCTCTATAAATGAGAATTTCTTAGATTGGCAAGGAGGGTGAAACATTGCCTGTTCAGTTGTGGACTGCCATTTGGGACAACATGTTTGCTAGGTCTAGTTTTATTCATTTTGAGGAGTATTTTGTAATGAAATTGTGTAGATTGTATGATTATCCTTATAACTATTCATTGACTGATGAGATCAAAAGATTCCTTCAGCCTAAAGACTTCAATGGGGCAATCGACCATAATTGGGCAGACTGGTTTTGTTTAGAGGGAGCTACAGTAATTAGAGTGTATGGATTTGAAGATGCTCCTTTCATTCTACCAAGGACAGTTCCAAAGAGGGTTGCATACTTGGAAATTGTTAGACAAATGGATTATTGTAGTGTGATGCATTTCAGTTCTTTTGGAAAGCAAGCTTTTATGCCTAGTACTTTATGTTTTGGTGATTTCACTGTATTGGCTAAAGAAGGATATAATTCAATCCGTGATAGTTTGCTGCATTATAATATGAAAAGAGGACCAACCAGGACAAACTTTTACCCTGAAGGGTATACCAATTCAACCAAAGAAAGGATTAACTTTGGAGGGTATCAGCATGTACCCTATCCTTTTGATGATATGATCAGGAATCTGGATGAAGATGAAGCAGAAAGGGTAATTGAAAGGTATAACCAAGGGTTACAAGATACTGAGTTATTGTATTCTGGAGATGAAGAAGCACCAAGAGCTAATCTGCCACAAGGTAAAACATAAAAAGTATCCAGAATGAGGACTCAGCAGTATATTTGCCCAGTCAAAGAACAAAGTATTCAAAGTGGTGATGTTGATACAAGGCACATGGTGTACATATCATTTATCTCTGATGATGGGTTTATTCATTCCCCTGAGTTCAAGGCATTCTTGTACAAGTAGAAGGGGAATGAAATAAGAGAGAATGTTGATGATGTTACATCTATAAATGAGGAACAATTGCTAGCTCAATTGAGAAGATGTGTGGATGATGAAATGACAAACATGACTCCTAAAGTGGGGAGGAAAATGTTGGAGGATGCTAGTTTCATGATATTTCCTAGTCTTGATTTTAATTTTACATTGGTGTTTGATAGTTTCTTGAAGGGTAGTAATGCTACTCACAAGCTTGACAACGAAAAGGTGACATAAGTGTATATGGGCTCCAAGTATAATACTGATGAAGGATCAATGTTGATATGGGTTTTGTACCCACCCTGTAGGAAATTAGTGGTACTTTGATATAGAGAAGGTATTTTCCCATGTATTGACTCTAAAATATGGAGAAGCTAATCCTCTAGCTACTATAGATATTGGGGTAAATATTGCTAAGTTGAATAAAGCACAAATTCAACTGTTGATAAAAGAAGGAGAAATGTATAAAGTAAATAATGATAAATTGCTAAGAGAAAATGATAGACTCAAAGACTTGGTTGGTGTTTCAATGGGGACAACCAAAATGATCACTCAAGGAGAAAGCTCTCACACAAAAGACCACTGGGTAGGGTCAAGTGCTTATTCTCAAGGAAAGCATGATGCTTTTGTTGCAATTGTCAAGAAGAGGCAGGATCATTTGACATCTTGGTTGAATAAATTGTGGGGAAAATACTCTCATACTCTTGCTGCATTGAAGGAGCACATAGGGATGGATGGACGAATCATGGAGAAATATCATGAGTTGGCTGAAAGTGATGAAGCTAGCAGTTTTTCACTTGAAGTTGCAAATCATATAATCAATTGCCATCGAAATTTTTATGAGTAATTGCAAGGGGATGAACAGGGGTTAATTGCAGTTGCTGAGAAAATTGTAATTCCATTTTCTGATGATAATGGGGATTTGAAAGAGGCCACTAGATGGAAAAATGAATGTGAGTTAATTCTGAATGAAATCATGAAGATAGCTTCTATAGAGGATACAACATTGGAAGAAGTGAGTAAGCAAAATGAGGAAATGGTCAAGATGGAAGTTACGGTCCAGAATGTTGTTGGAGATATGGACACATATGAGCACTAGGATTATTTGGACCACCTCAATAAGACTCACTTATGGCTAAATAGAGCCTAGTTATTCTCTATCTTTTGTTTTATAATATGTATTTTCTATTTTTGAAAGGATGTGTCCTTTCATATTCTCAGTGTATAAATGTCCATTTTGAAAACAATATGAGGATGATAGGTAGAATAGGATAGAAGGTATAGAATACAGTGGAACACCATGTTTCACAGGGCTGAGACTCTAATGTATATTTTGAATCCATGGAGATATCAATGAAAATCATCTGATTTGCTGGCATATTCTGGTGTCAATTGTTGTGTTGTGCCTATTGAAAGAATTATTTGAGTTGTCTCTAAGATTGATGTTGCATGGTTATTTAGATCAACATAACAAGTTTATGTCTAGTTTATCATTATGTATTTGTCGTATCTGTGTGATTGGTTGATAGGCTCTTTCAAGGAAGGATTAAATCCTTTTGATTAATCATAGTAATCAAGGAATTTCATTTAGATAAGTGAGAAATTAAATAATCATAATCTTGCATTTTTATACTGGTTATAAATAAAATATGCCAAACAATTTGAATGAATCCAGAAAGAAGTTAGTTGTTTAAGATTTTATTTGAATTCGTATATTATATAAGGCACCGGTCTCACTGTTTCCATCATTTAGTTTTATTCATACTTTTTACAACTGTTAATTGAACATATTAGGGTTTAGTTTTGAATGTTGGTATACAATATATACCAAATTCATTTTATTTTGTCCATTCCAATCTGCCATTGTGGAAAAATCTTGGCATAAAGAGAAGATCAATAGTCAAGTCAGCTTCATTTGTGATAGGTACACCCACCTAGGTCTAGTAGTACCTGGAGAGTAGAAGGTTTAATTGTTTCAAACCTTATTCTATTACCCTTAAACGTAGTGGAAGCTTGGCAGCCTTTTGTGGTTCAAACCTTCATTTTTGAGAGCTAACACCACCTTAATCCAAAGAAGTGTGTCTTCAGTGTACAATTAGGGAAGCTATTGGGATACATGTTGACTATGAGAGGAATTAAAATAGATCCCACTAAGGTAAAGGCAATGCTTGAGATGGAGGCAACTAAGACATTGAAACAATTGAGAGGCTTATGTAAGGAAGGCTCCATTCAATTTGTCAGTTCATAGCCCAATTAGCGGAAAATTCAATCCCATATTCTCATGTATTCCATAAGGGGGTAGCGTAAAATGGGCCAAAAAATGTAATAAATCCTTCAAAAAGATCAAAGAGTATTTTCTCACACCTCCAGTGCTTATGCCACCAATCCAAGGAAAGTCACTAATCATCTACATATCACCAATAACAACAGCTCCTAGTGCTCTCCTAGCTAAGCACAATGAAAAAGGAACAATGAGGGCCATCTACTACATCAGCCAAACCATGGTTGGGAAAGAATTAAATTATTCATTCATCAAAAAGGCTTGTCTTGCAGTGGTGTTTTCCTCATAGAAGTTCTGGCACTGCATGTTAGCACATAAAATCAAACTCATTACCAATAATGACCCAGTCATGTACCTACTTTCCAAAGCAATGCTCACAGGAAGGATATCAAAGTGGGTCATGATCCTATCAGAATATGATATCAAGTATGTAGAGTAGAAGGCCATCAATGGGAAAGCTATTGTAGACCAACTAGCAAAAGCACCAATGTATTTTGAGAATCTACTAATTTAAGACTTCCTTGATGAATCCATCTTCAACTTAAGCATATTAGACCACTGAAAGTTGTACTTTGAATATTCCTACACACAACATGGACCGGGAGCTTGGGTCATTTTCATCACTCCACAAGGAGACTACATACCAAGACCCTACAAGTTGGGATTTCCCTACACAAACAATATTACATAATATGAGGATCTAACCATAAGAATCAGAATAGTAGTGTAGTGACATATCATGGCTCTCAAGGTATATGGGGATTCACAGCTCATAATAAATCATTTAAATGATAAGTATCAAACTAAGGATGACAAGTGAACAAGATATAAGAAATTGGTGGAAATTATGGAGTCCTTTATTGAGATCACATTCAAGAAAATACCTAGAGAAAACAACAAAGTGGAAGACACCATGGCAATAGCTGGATCCCTATTAGGCATCCATTGCAATGTGCCAAAGCATGAATTCCTAGTAGAGTAGCATCTCGTGCCTGCATTCGAGGTACCAGAGTCCAAATTTATGTGCAAAATTGTTGGTCCTGGTTATCTTTGGTACCATGATATATACACTTTTCTAAGAATAGGAGTCCTTCTAACTAACATAGCCTCAAATCTTAAGAAAACCTTTGTGAAAAAAGCATCTTGGTTTGTCATCCTAAGAGATACCCTTTACTGTAGAAGGGTATACATGTGCAAGATCTTCATGGAAAAAACATGCCCTTAAGTGGCAAAAAATTTAGAAAAATCAGAGTTAGGAAATTTGATGTAAAAATTTGAATAAGTTATCTATATTATTTCATAAATATGTAAGAATAGAATCTGTAGAAAATTGAATGTAGTTTCTAAACTACTAGGTTTTTTTTTTTAAATCTATTTGGTGAAAAATTGAAATTTCAATGCACTAGTACTTAAATTTTAAGGAAAAAATAAGAAGTAGGTGTCTGCTGACCACACTAACCACAATAAAATGATAATATTTTTTATAATATTTTAGACATAAGTAGAGGACTCATTTCTAGATGTGATACATATTTTTTTGTAGTTTTTTCCCAAGTGAATAATTAATTACGAATTTTTTATTACAAATTTGAAAAAATATAAAAAATCCTATGTCTAACCACCTTAACTTGGTCAAAACCTCATGAAATTCAATTTTTCTTTTTTTAATCCTATAGTATGCAAAGCATAGAATGTGATGCATGTTTTGGAATAAAAAAATGTGATATTGTTTGAAAGCTATTTTTTTTTTCAATCATCCTATCAATCAACACATTAGTCATAATTCAAATAGAAAATGAATAATAATTATTTATTAAATTCAAAGTAAAGCATAATTTATATTGGTGGAAAGCTAAGAATCTCCTTTAAAAACCTTTTTCATTTCATCAATTTTGGGTAAAGAAAATGTCATTAGCCACATACCCTACAAATACCCATCATATTGCCACTTTTTGGCCCATCATGATCCTACACATACCCAGAAGCATTGAGAGAAGCTTATGACATTGCTTAAATGCTAAAAAGGAATTGACTACCTTAACCAAGGTACATAATGACGTATGTTGTTCACACACAAATGGTATGACCTTGGCCAAGAAATTGCTGAGGACGATGTATTCTAGCCTACTATTGAAAGAGAAGCACATGACTATGTTAGAAGGTGTCTACAATGCCAACAACATGGGGACCTCATCCATGCACCAGCTCAAGAGTGACACCCTATTGTCACAACTTGGCCCTTTTCATAGTGGGAGCTCAATGTCATTGGAAAATTCACCCCCACCTCATCCAATGGCCACAAGTTTATCATTACAACCACTGAGTACTTCACAAAGTGGGTGGAGGCCATACCAATGACCTACATAACCAATAAATAGATATCTAAGTTCATCCTGAACTACCTAATATCCTACTATGGTGTCCCACAAGCCATTATCTCAGCTAATGCGACACCATTCAAAAACCAGGATGTTTGTGAGCTATGCTACAAATTCAAAATCCAATATCACTTTTTCGCCACATATTATCCCCAAGGAAATGACCAAGCTGAGACTCCAAACAAGACCATCCTAAAAATCCTTAAGAAGATGGGTAATGAAGCTAGTCGTGATTGGCATCTCTAACTAAATCCCACCCTCTGGGCCTATTGAACTAGTATTTTCACACCAATAGGTGCCACCCCCTTTTCTTTGGTCTATAGATGAAAATCCATAATCCCCATTGAGATTGAGCTCTTGCCACTAAGAATATCACTAAAAAATCTCATCATAGATGAGGAATATCAGGTGTCAAGATTAAACAAGCTGGAATTGTTGGATGAGTGGCAAATGGAGGAATTAAACCACTTGTAGGTGTATTAGAACTAACTCAAGTAGAACTATAACAAGAATATTAGGAGCAAGACCTTCCAGGTAGGAGAACTTGTGCTAAAATAGAATCAAAAGAACTTCCCAAATCTAGATTGAAAAGGAAAATTTGAACCCAATTGGTTGGGACCATTCATCATCACAACAAGTTACAAGTCAATAGGCATATTTGCTATCAACACCCGAAGGGGAACCTCTATAGGATCCCATGAACAACTCTCATCTCAAATATTTTTATGCCTAATCTTGTGTAAAACAAAAAAATTAAAAAAAAAGTCAAAAAATGTCTTGCAAAAATGGTCACCCTGATGAAATCCTAGAAAACAAGTGTCTCGGTGACAATAAAAAAATTATAAAATACAAAATATCCAAAAAAAATTGAAAAAAGGATTAAAAACAGTAAAGAGAAAAAAATTATCCTCTAGTGAAAACCACTTTGGTGGCACTTTTGGCAAGTACCTTAGTGAAAATATGGTAAATATGTTCCTTGTGTAAGTAAGCACTTTCCATCCACTAGGATCTTCATGACTCATTCTAGATCACCCATCTGTCACACTGCTATCACCCATCTATCTTCATCCATCCTCCATCTATGTCTGCATCATAGCTTGGTCCTGTGTTAGTGTCTTCACCCCTCCCTGTACTAGTCATCCCATTCTTAAGGTCAGCTTGTCGTTCCTTTATCGGAGTAGTCTATTTGCATCGCATTGGGGGCATGTTCTCATTGGATCGGATTCATGTATATTCTTGAAACTTGTCTTCCCAAAATTAGAAAATCCAAAGCATCAAAAAATGAAAAAATCCAAAACATCAAAAAATCCAAAAATTCAAAACATCAAAAAATAGAAAAATCAAAAAACATAAAAAATCCCAAAAACATTCATGACATGTCAAAATCCTAAAATAGGTTAAAAATTCAAAAATTCAAAAATAAAGTTGTCTTGTCAAACTATGGGTCTCTAAGCTTTGAAAGTAAGCAAGGTTGATCTTTGATCATCCCCTCAAACACTTAGGTTAGTCCTTTAGGAGTCCATCATAATAAACTGGTGATCTATGTGTTCATATCTCATCAATAATTGAGTTTGTGTTAGTCAAACTACATGGTCTATGTGTGTCTAATGTAGGCAAGGATAATCTGGTTGATCAACCCCTGAGGCCCCTAGGATAGTTCATTAGGTTAGTCTATTGGTCAAAATATCAGAAAACCCCAAAAAATTGGAAAATGAAAAATCAAAACATTTGTAAAATCTTGAAAATGCAAAAATAAGCCTCAAAACATTTCAAAAAACATCAAAAACATTGAAATATTTGAAAAAATCCATTCGTCTCATCTCACTTTCACCTAAAATAAACATCACTCATAATAAATCAATCATCACCCTCAACCTTTGGTGAAACAGTCAGTAACAAGTCTAGAAGGTTAAAAGTGCAAACTCAAACGTCAAAGTCTCGAGTCTTGGTCAGTACGTAGAATTTTTTTTTGACTTTTCATATCAATAGCCTATTATCCAATCAGTCCGAAATCAATCATCTAATACCATGATGTCCTAGGATGCATCCTTCCTACAATGGACATCAATATCAAGCATCACCGTAGTTTAGTCTTGGCTAGCGGTATGAAGAACATTAGCTTGTTTATTTGCTTTATCTTTGTATTTTGACTTATCTTATTGCACTCATTTCAATGACCTCTCGATGATGTACCAAACGAAAGGATTTAGAGTGAAAGTAATGGGGCAATGATCATTATATTTTTATCTGTTGTGCTTGTTGGATATTATTGTAATATAACCTTTGTCATGCATGCTTTGTTTAGGTGTAGGGAAAGTGCTTTAGATATTTTGATGACCACATAGGAAGGTTTTCCTTTCTATGATTGGTTTGAGATGTTTGGAATCTCTGAAATGAATTTTGAGTAAGGTTCTATATGCCAAGTGTGAACAAGCGTACTCCTATCTGATTGTCAAGTCAAAGTCCATCACACTAGGTACAATACCATACCAGTTGGTTATTTATACCTTGATTCATTGTGCCTATTTGTGTTATCAAACATAAGGTAAGTAGCCCTTTTAAAGTCCCAATTCATAATAAGAATCATCATTTATCATCATCTTGAATAAATTCTTGTAGATCATGGATTTGTTGGATCCTCTTGTCTTCATCTCATTTCTTCTTTCTTCCACACTAACATCATACCATGACAGTTAATCATCATCACCAATGCATCAATCCTGCATTTGCAAACTATCAACATGTTGCATATAATTCACATGCATTAAATTTTAATCATTGCATAATATAGATCTATTAGTCTAAGCATCTCATTTAAATAATACATTTGCATAAAACATCCATTGCATAACCATATAGGAATCATTCATCTCATCCATCTCACATGCATTGCATCATCATTTTAAGTTTTTTAGGATAATATATATTTCTTATTCTAAGCATCGTAAAACCATCTCATTTGCATCATCATTATAACCATCCATACGTCCATCTTGAACCTCTTTGTCATGAGATCGACACTCAAATCAAACTTTTTGCTTGATCTCTCGAGGGGGCAATGTACTAGTATGCTTCTTCTTGCTGAGGCATCTGAAAAAATATTAAAAAAAATGAATTTTGATCTCAACAAGTTTATTCTTTGAACCAATGCAATAGGTACATTGCTTCAAAGAGGGGAAAAATGTAAACACATAAACTATCCTAACTAATAATACATGCTCGATTTTGACTTACTAACACTAGTTCTTCTTTAATCATCCTCTTTGCTAAGTATTTAATTAAATAATCTTTATTTGATTAAATTCATCAAATTCCTCTTTTAATTGAATAAACTAATCTTTATCATCATATTTGTCTCTTTAATTAAATAAATCAATTTTATTTAATTAAATCTCTTTAATGTTCCTCATTTAATTAAATAAATCATTTTTTATTCAAATAATTCTCTAATGTTCCTCATTTAATTAAATAAATCAATTTTATTTAATTAAATCTTCTAAAAATCTCTATTTAATTAAGTAGACCAAATTTATTTAATTAAATCTCTAATGTTTTCTGTCTTCTCATTTAATTTAAACAAATCCAAATATTTAAGTTAGATATCACAATCAACTAACCTCCATTAAAATTAATCAAATCATGATTAATGCAAATCTAATTCCCCAATTCTATAGATTTTACAACTTGCACAATAAATCATTTATTTTTATTTGTTAATTCTTCTAATTTCCCTCAACATGGTATAAAAAGAGAATATTCTTCCAAATTTGAAAATCCCTCCAAAAGGGATGTGTCCTTCCAACAAGGAATTTATGCCTCTTACATGTCCTTGTGCATTGAGCCAAGTGGCATTTAGGGCATTTTTCATCCACGTCAAACTTGTCATTTCACAAATTGTAAAATCCACCTAGTACCATTTATTGGCACATTGATCAAAATATGCTCAACCTTCACCCTCTCACATCTTGACAAGTGGCATTTGGCCATTGGTTGAAGATTAGTCCAACATTCTGCCATTTTGCGTCTTCTTCTCTCAATCTCATCTATAAATAAGAGGCTTTTCTTCTCATTTCGGATCCACAATCTTATGGACAACTCCATTATTGTCATTTGAATTCATAGTATTTTCATAGCACCTCCATCATTTAGCTTGTCAAATGGTTGGGAAAAGGCTACTTTTCATATCAAAGTGGCACCAACCCACTATGAAATAGATATGAACATGCTCAGATTCACATGCTTTCAATCAATATCCTTGATATTTTATTACTTTGTTTGCATTTTTTTAGCATGATTCCATATTTCATAGGAGTATTTAATGATTTTCTTGTTTAAACTAACCCATGTGATAATGGTTGTCAAGGTTTAGTATTTTGTAGATTAGATGCTTACAGTGTGATAAGAAAGATTTGGTTCAAGGGAGATCAACTCCTTAGATAGATCAGTGTTTGATAGAGGCAAGTATTGGCTCTCTTTTTGATTTGGTGGGTTCGGGCCATAAAATTAGGTTTTAAGATTAGATGGTGTCTAGGACCAATGAATAAGGAGTGGTCTATTTCCCCAAAGATCTGGAACCTTGCCATCTTTCATTGAGGCATGCATCCCCAAATAGAGAAACTAGTGGCACTATTTTCATCTTGTGCCACTCCCCTTATGTTTCACATTAGTTTATAACTGATCTAAGAGATCTTAAAGGTGCATCATGCTCAAGAGATTCTATAAGCTGAAAAATTCCCTTATTTGAAGATCCATTTTCAAACCCCAAAAATGTCTATGTTGTGGTTTCGAGCTTTTGGTTGTTCACTTCCTTGCTTCCTTGTATTTCTTTTCTATCACCCTTGATCTCCTTCTTCTTCTCCCTTTATTTCAATTTCTCTTCTTAGAATTATGGGTTTCACCCATCAGGCTTAACCATTTTCATCTATTGCTTTCTTTTCTTTCTCTCTTCTTGACCCCTGATCCTTCCCTTAAAAAAAATTGACCAAGTGTTAATTTTTTGAGGATTAATCTTCGGCCTTTCCTCTTACCTCTTACCTTTGTTAAGGTAAGGTGTAGTCATTCTCCTTGACCCATGATGTTATTTTGGAAAATCAACTAAGTGTTTGTTTTTTTAGGCATAAATGATCGATCTTCCCCTTGACCTCTTACCATTTGTTATGGTAAGAGGTAAGGGTATGTGCAGGATCATCATGGAAAAAACAGGCCCTTAAGTGGCAAAAAATTAAGAAAACTTAGAGTTAGGCAGCTTGATACAAAAATTTGAATAAGTTATCTATATTATTTCAAAAATATGTAAAAAATAGATTATGTAGAAAATTGAATCTTGTTTCTAAACTACTAGGTTTATTTATATAAAAAAAAATCTATTTGCTGAAAATTTAAAATTTCAATGCAATAGTACTTAAATTTCAGGGAAAAAATAAGAAGTAGGTGTCTATTTGACCACCCTGACCACAATAAAATGATAATACATTTTTATAGGATTTTAGATATAAGTAACTCATGTCCCAATGTGATACATATGCTTTTGGAATTTTTTTTCATGTAAATAATTAATTATGAATTTTTTTATTACAAATTTTAAAAAATATAACAACTCGTATGTCTAACCACCTTAACTTGGTGAAAATTTCATGAAATTCTTTTTTTTTAATCCTATATTATATGAAGTATAGAATGTGACACATGTTTTGGATTCAAAAAATGTGATATTGTTTGAAAGCTATAGATGTTTTTCAATTAGCCTATCAATTAGGACTTTAGTCGTACTTCAAATAGAAAATGAATAATAATTATTTACTAAATTGAAAGTAAAGCATACTTTATATTGTGTAAAGCTGAGAATCTCCTTTCAAAATCCTTTTTGTTTCATCAATTTTGGGTAAAAAAGAAGTCATCAGCCACATACCCTACCCATATGGGCATCATGATCTTGCACATACCTATAAGCCCTCCATCCAACCCCTGACTCTTGATGGTCTCTTCAAAAGCGACTGTCTTGACCTTCTAGGTATCAGGGATTAGGCATCCCCTTTACCCTCTTCCTCATTTTTCTTTGTAGTTAGTAAAGCATCCTCTTGGTGCCCAAATCCCAAAAATCTCTCTCCCCTTCCCATTCTTCGAAAGAATCCGTTCCTCCTCTTAGCTTTAATATTCCTTCCAAATTCCAATTTCTTCAAAATCTATTTTGTTCTATACTTTTGAGACTTTCGAGGATCTAGTTTCACCCTTTCCTCGTAGGAGGTATGCCCTCCTCCCAAACCTTGATGTCTGATGGCTTCTTTTGGTCATTGGTATTCACTCATCCCTCTTCCCTCTTACTTCTTTACTATAATTGGTAAACCCTTTTCCTAACCCTCAATCCTCGATGGCCTACCTTTGGGTGTCAAGATTCACTCCTTCCTTTTACCATTTTCCTTAACCTCATGGAAGGTGGTTTGAAGCATGCCTGATGTCAATGCTATTGATAAGTATGAAGTATGAAGAATGATTGAATTCTTATGTCCAACACGGATAGTTTTTTGGGCTTATGGACCATTTAATACTTTTCCAACTACTATTTTGGGCCTAAGTATTTTACTTTACTTGCATTTTGATTTGTTTTGATGGGAACACCATTAATGATGTAGTGACTTTTGAGTCACCATGATTTAATCTTTGGGGGTAAAAGGATGGTATTTAATTTTTTTTCAACCTAATTATATAATGATGAGGTGATTCCTATGCTTCTTTATGGGTTGCAAGAATCTTTTCTATTAGAGATCTCTTCCTTGCTATGATCTACTATTAGTTTTCTAGGTTTTATTCACTACTTGTATGGGGGCTTGGTATAGATATTAGGATCATTAATGATGGATATATTCTAGATCTACCTAGATTTTACACTTGATGTAGATATTTTATAATCATGGGTATACCCTAGTTAGATTAGGGTTTGTGGCTAGTCAAATTTTTGAGTTATACCTCAACTATAATGGCAAGTTTTGTTGTTTTTGTAAGGGTTATGAGGTCAGTGCTCTAGAAGGTTCATAGTATTGTTCTCCTTTCCACAATTCTTAGGTTATTTCTCTTTAAGGATGTTTTATATATTGGAAAGGTGGATGCTAATTATAGAATATTGTTGAGTGCTAATAGGTGAAGATCTATGTTTATCAATCATTACCTAACACCACCTCTATATCTTCTAAATTTGGGATATATGAATATACCCTGGTATGCAATTTTCTGTAACTCTAAAATATAGTATCTTTTGAATCTTAGTAGCAAGGTTATTTTAGATTCTTCAAACACATTTGTTGTTATAATTGTTTGTCTATTTGCTTGTCATTCAAGGAGTGATGTAAATATTTGCATGAAGATAGTGAAGGTATTTTGATTTCAAATGGATCTGAGTAGAGTTGTATAATAGGCTTGTTTAGGTCAGGTTATCACAAGGTGATTATATATTTAGAATACACTCAAGATATGTTTGGTGTTTTCATCACAAAATGCATAATATATGACTATGTAGCACAAGGAATTCATTGGTCTTGCAAGGATTTCCTTCCCCATCCTAAGAAACAAGCTTTATATTGTAAAACCTTCTCCCTAATTTCTTAGTTTATTTTTTTATTTCCTCCTTCATACCTAAACTTAAATGGGAACAAGGGATGTAACTATTCCCTTAGGTCCTTGTCACCTATATGATGCTAATCTACTTTATGTATATGAATACCCACCTAGGTCTTCTAGAGCTTGAAGTGTAGCAGAGGAAAGTGTTAAATCCATCTTCCATTCATTGGACCCTAATCTTGAAGTCCTTATGCATAAGAGTTGGTTTTTCTTTAGAGGGTTTTCAAAGTTCAACAGAAAAAAACCAATGCAAAGATTAGGGTGAAAGTGATGAGACTATGTCATCAAACTTGTAAAGCTATGCTAAGGCTAAATTTATGCCATTACATTTTTCCCTCACTTTAGTTAGCATATATATCAATGCCTATGTGAGATAAAATAGAAATAGATTGAAGAGAATATACTATTATCATCAAGGAAGTAGATCTTTAATTTGACATACCTAGAAATGAAAGAGGGAGCTCCACCAAGATGTGAAAATCATACGAGTCTTTGATCCTACAAAGCTAGCTATGATCTCACCAAAAAGTGAATCATAATAGAAAAAAACTCATAAGGCACAAGAAGACACAAGCGGACTTGGTAAGACACAAACTAATTAGATAATACACAAGAAATAATTTGATCAAATAGATAGGCATGTGGCTATTGGAAACTTCGTTGTAGGATAATCAAAGACAAGATAGGTCTAGTCTAGGTTCCCTCAAGCTAGGCACCAATATATAAGATTTCTGACACTAAGACACAACGACACCAAATATCAAATAGAAGACACACAATTTATAACACCACAACTTATTTCAGAAGAATGCTTTCAAATGGGGTCCATTTTGTAGGGAACACTTCAAGACACCAATGGGCCCATTCAAAGGAACACTCCAATTGAAAAGAATATAATCTTATGTAAGTTATTCTATCATCAAGGAATCCTTTTGAAAGATCCTTTCATCAAAGAATCCAAAGGAAAGTGTACTCCTTTTTCAAAGGATTGTTTTCAAACTCTTTCATTTTAGAAAAATGTATTCCTTTTTTGAAAGGAAAACTTTTAGACTCTTTCACTATGAAGTATTCTTCTAAAGAAAATTTCAACAAGGAGTCCCTTTTCGAAAGAATATACTAGTTTGGAAAATGAGATATTTTTCAGTAAGGGATTCTTTCATCAAGAAATTAAATGTAAAGGAAATTTTTTAAACCAAGGAATCCTTTTGAAATAATTCACTTTAATTGTGAAATAGAGAAGTGTGGTAGCCCTCATTAGGATTGTGTGTGCTATGAAGTGGAGAACATGGAATCCTAAGGAGAGAAAGGAGAGGTAAAGATGTTATGGCACACAACACATAATAAGATGTATCTATGGTATGTTGTCACACACACAAGGTACAACACATGAGAACCACAACATCATGCAACAAACAAACAAAGATGATGAAATTAAGAGACTATGGGATCTGAGAATTTATGGTCAAAATTGTCCATAGATATATATAGAAAGATATAATATACATATACATATGAACTATCATAAATTCCAAAAGTTCTCAAAATGTGAAGAAAAGCACATGAAGACAAAGTAATAATAAAGATTGGGTCGACATGGAAGAAGGCCTAAATGCCCCTCGTGCTTTGCATCATCCCTAATATCAAAATGAAATTTCGTGACACATAGAAGAATGATGATATAAATAGAAGAAGTGCATAAAATTTTTTTCACACCTATATCAAAATACCTACAAGAGTAGCAAGGGTCCTCTAGGAAAGATCACAAACATAAAAAGACAAGAATGAGGGAACACAAACACGTTTTAGAAGAAAAGAGAAGCGTTAGATACAAAGTAGAATGCATGTAGCTCTAATAAAGAGTGGTAGAAAAGTAAGAATATCACAAGAATGATCAAGAAGTGTTAGAATGGGAGAGATTGAGCTTGTGAGTAAAATAATCAACATAAGAGAGTGATAGAATGAAGTTTGAATGGATAAATGGAGGCAAAGAGTCATTTTTTCATTGGTCAAGATTCAACAAGAGATATTACATTCATAGGCACTCAAGAATTGTAACATTTATGTAGATTCCTGATGCTAGAATCTTTTTAGGATGGAAGTGTGGTGCATAGACATCCATGTGGAACACATCCATCCTTGATATAAATTCCTCCTCCTATGCAAAAAGTCAGGGACACGTGGAAAGATCAGGGTAAAGACAACAAGTTTCTACATCATTGAACTTGTAAAGCTAAGGTAAGGGTAAATTAAAGGGAAATTTTCTTAGGTGCAAATTTATGCCATTACACTATCTAGTAGTCCTTATAGTGTTGTGGCATCCCTATACTAAGTTAACAATTTTTGAGTGGTTTCTCAATGCTTATGCATGCACTTATTAGAGCATATACAAATATCTTATTATCATATGATAAATGGTGACATTCCATTGCATCTCACAACTCTTTCACATCATGATTGAGTGTGAACCCCACTTTCAAATTTCCTATACATGATGTTCTCAACTCTCTCAATTGAATGTCATTGCAAACATAATTCAATAAGAAAAGTCTACCTAATATTCATTTACGAATAGTACAAACCCTACTTACTTTCTAGAAATATCTCGTTCACCTTGAAAGTGTAGTAACCAAAATAGAAAATATTATAGAAAATGTATAGGAAAATATTTCTCACCCTCCTCAAGAAGATGTTCTTCTCCTTAAGGGAAAATAGTATAAAAAATGACACAATTATGAAAACAAACCCTGATTTATATAAAACAACCAAAATAAGTATCATGATAGAATATATAGGCATGATTGAAGCACACATATTTCCCTAAATAGATATAGTATATAGTGTAGAGGATTTTCTCCCCACTTTCCAACCTCCCTCTAGATGAAATATATATTCTTTATATAGAAAAAATTGTAGAGATAGTCACCAAAAATGGGTGACTAGAAAAATGGCCATCCTCCCATGCTAAAATCCAAATACATTTCTAAAAAAATTTCTTAAATAAAAATCATGAAGATCATACTCCATTAATAGTTATACAAACCTTCTCTTCTCCACTATTATAATAAAAAATAAAATACTTGAAATTCAAAGTAATATAAATAACAAAATAATTAGCATTAATAAATCAATTTTAAATATTTAAAAATAAAAAATAAACTTTACCATTAAAAAAATAAAATTATTGAATAAAAAGTATCTCAAGTGAATAATTAATTATTGATCAGTGCTTTCCACATCAATGCACCACTCCTCTCTGTAGTGGCTCAGAAAAGAATCCAGAATAGAGCTTTCCTTCGTGTGATCAACGTAGGACATCGTCTCTCGTTAGCACACGTTATCGTTTATTTGACAGGGACTGGAATGCATGGAGTGAACTCAAGGTCACATACCGGATTTTATGAGTAAAAAGCTATCTATATTTTCTTTTGCAACAGATCCGTTTATCCAATCCATCAAGAAACCTTTGTCGACAGATTGGAGATAGCAAGTGGATACTCTATTCCGTGTAGCTTAACGAGTCGGTAAAGTTTTAACTATCATGTTGTAGCAAGTGGAGTCCAGATGGTAGGCAATGGCCGAAGACCTTTCTTGGTTGGGCGATAGAGTAGATATCAGTTGTATTCAACTAAAAGTATTTGGTATGACTTGTGCTCTATTCATCTGCTTGTGCTCATACATCTTCTAAATCATAAAATTAAGCCACATTTAAATATACAGGTTCCTATGAAGATACCTAAAAATTTGTGATAGTAGATTTTCACAATTCATGAAAATTATTGTTAAAAAAAAAATTGGATTAGATTGTGTTTGAACTTTTGCATCAATGTTTCGAATCACACTTCGTAATTCATCATGAAAATAAGAGAGCAAAAGGAAAATATTTACAGAGTGTGATTCGAAATGTTGATGCAAAAATTCAGACACAATCTAATCTAATGTTTTTTTTTTTTTTATCAATAGTACCTAAAAAATATCATGCAGAACTCATCTATAGACATCCATGATATAAATTAGAGGAGTGTTACATCAACTTGTTTTGTTCATCCCTTAAAAACGTAACATAATGGTATTTTTTGTTTTGAAAGTAATGCGTATTAGGAAGTAATTTTATTAGTGTATTGTACCCCTTTTTTTTGTGTGAGATATCTTCATTAGGTAAAGAATTAATAAATGGTGTTTTGATACAATGAACAGATTTGTTGTAATAGAGTCTAAGGTTAAACTTTTGATGTTAGCAGAAGTATCTATTTGATTTCTTTATTTAAATGATGGCATGTAGTGTATTTTAATGTAAGTGTCAAGTAGAGTGTTTTGGTAGATTGCCCTAAATCCTTTAGAAGACAACATTTTTTTTTTATCTTATAAAACAATGCATATTTAACAATGAAATGGTCTGAAGTGTCCAAATCAATAAAGCAAACACATTTGTTTCACTTGAAGTATGGCAATCTATGTCAACTCTTAATTTGTGAAAGATGAGAGTTGATCCACATTTTTTCAAGGAGAACTCTAGGCATGTTGAACAAGTAATTTCTAATTTTTTTTTAATATATATATTTAAGAAATGTAAAATATGTATTGAATTTTTATCATATAAATCTGAAAAAAATAAAAAATCATCCATTATTATGTTCTTAAAATTTGTAATGATTTTCTATACTATGATGTGATAAATTGATTAGGTGGAAATGAATCTTAAGAATGTGAAAGATTTACAAATAAATAAATCATACATGAAACTTCTTGTAATTGTGCCACTTTACTAAATATTTTTTTATGTGCTACTCATTTGAGAAGATCTTTATTTATACCTATTTTCAATGAGAAATCCTATTAAATTGATGCCTTTCCACATGAAAAACTACTTTTTTCTCCTTTTTCCTCATAACATAGACTTAGTAATGTATGTGTAGTACGATATGCATGATTTCTACTAAACAAAAATAGTTTTAGATATTCTTTATATTAATTTATTCATTTGTATTTGTTAAAGATTATATATACTATATGAATAAGTATTATCTGCATTATTCATACTTATGGTCCAATATTGATTCATATGAATAACTACTCATAAAATATAAGTCCATGTAATTGAATCATGAAAAACTCATTGTAATTTATACATATTCTAAACATACTGCCTACATGAATACTAAAGAAACCTAAACTAACAAATCCATGGAAGTTCTTTTATTTCTTTTATCTCACTTATGTGTGTGTGAAATTGCATAGTCTTGAAGAAAGAGGCAATTTTGTGCTTAATTTGGTCCTATTTTAGACACCCTTCCATTAATCACCCTTTAAAACAACATTTATAGTCCTCTAAGAGTCCTTATTTTGGAATTTAAGGCCTATTCCACTCACAAATCACACAAATCCTGACAAACAACATCCAAATTATTCAAATTCTAGAAAACCCACCTCAAAAACCCCTGGTGGGACTATG
The DNA here is from genome assembly GCA_007258455.2 of Sequoia sempervirens. Taxonomy (NCBI): domain Eukaryota; kingdom Viridiplantae; phylum Streptophyta; class Pinopsida; order Cupressales; family Cupressaceae; genus Sequoia; species Sequoia sempervirens. Next base: position 303,911,234 of record VDFB02270651.1, on the reverse strand, counting down.
TCACCCAGGGTGGTGACTTAGTCCCTTTTTGGGGATTTTTAAGTTTTAAGTAGGAAAATCACCAACTTAATCCAAATTTCCAATGGATGTCATCCTGTGAAGTTAAAATAATAAATAATTAGTTATTGATGCCTATAAATATATGTTTTTAGGTCATTTTTCACAATATTAAGTCATTTTCAACAAACAAATTTAAGAGACAAGTGTTGGATATCTTCCACAAGAAGATTCAATTTAAGTCTATTTACAGTAAAGTTGAAGCTTTAGGGAAGCAAGCTAGGGTTTTTGCAAGTCTTCAAACTCAGTTTTTGTCCAAGATCTCACATTCCAAAGGGTTGATCATTGATGCCTATGGAAAATCATGGAAAAATCTAGGTTAAGGAGATGCACCTATCCATCAAATCAAGTCTAAGGACTTGCTTTCAAAGTGATTCCATCATCCATTTTCTCTATAGTTTAAGCCTAAAAAATTTGCATGTTATTAAGATTCATTTCTAATGTTATTTAGGGTCTCTTGGAATGAATCTTGCATCATTCTAGTTTCATTTATGCATCTTATTCCTGCATGTTAGAATAGATTCACATCTTATTTCATATTTCCTAGTCTTAGATACACTTAGGCCTAGGGTTTTATTTAGATTCTACTATCTCTTTCAAAATTTAAATACTAATTAGGGGTTTGAGCGAGGAAAACTCCCCATTAGAAAAAAAAAATTATTCTATTTTCTAGGTGTTTCTACAAATTTGGAATTGGGTTTCCATTAGAAAATAAAGTGCAGATTGGGGGCTTTCATTTCCAGTTTTGAATTTTTAGAAAAGTCAAAGTGGAATAAGTCACCAACAATGGTGAGTTAGTCCCACTGCACCTATTTTTTAGAATTTTTTGTAGATCAAGATACCCATTTGGTAGAAGTGAGCTCCTAAGCACTTTACCAAATCTGGGACTAAGTCACCTAGCTTGGCATAAGTGTCCCAGTTGGCCAGAAAATTAATTTTTCTAGAACTTCAAAGACATTTACAGTCTTCATTCGGTCCTTCATTAGTTTCTAGGTGCATTATTTGTGTTTAGCATCTTTATCTTGTTCTTTATTGCATTTAATCTATAATTCTTCATATCACAATGTGTTCTCAAATATCTTGCATTTCTTTAGTTTTGCATTAATTATCAATATCTTTTATCAGTTTATTACATTAGGATTTTGCATTTAGGAATAACTCATTCATACTATCATTAGTTTTGAGTGGGGAAATTGTGAGCTTTGGCCTACTTCTCTCCTTTTAGGTGGAAAACCCTAGAAGTGTTAGAGAACCATGGGTACCAAAATCAATGTCCACATTTTGATGAGCCTAAATTTAGACCATTTTAAATTTTATTTCAAGTTCATTTACATCCTAGGAATAACTTGCATCAACATTGCATTAAGTTTTGCATTGTTTTTAATTCTAGGGTTTTCAAGTTTGCATTAGTGAAAATCTCATTTAAGCTTTCATTATTGCACATTATTTCCTTAACCAATAGTGGTGTTTTTCATATGCACTTTAGATTTGTAGTATACAATGTAGAACACATAAGCATCCATTAGAAAATTTAATAAAACCTTAAAAAATACCCCTACTGGGACTAATTTGCCACCCTAGGTGACTTAGTCCCAGTACACATTTTGCATTAGTATTTTGAGAATTTTGTTTCCAATTTCTTAAGTTACTATTTGTTCCAGTTACTTTTCTATTTTAGTTCCATAATCTTATGTTTCATTCAAATCGTTAGCATTAGCATCATTCACTCTAATTGCAATTATGGATAGCATTAGATTTTAACAATGTTCATTTTAAGAATTAGTTCCTAGTTCATTTAGATAAGATTCATCAGAAAATGCAAACAACAACCTCAAAACATCAAATGAAATAATAAAAATTATGCTTCACTTTAGAAAAACTATATCATCCAAATCTTTTAGTAGTGATGACCTGGATAAGTTAGATGAAGCTCTATAGGGTTTCCTCTCACTAAGTTCATCCACTAAGGCTTGTGATGACAAACCCAAACCAACCAACAATAACTTATCTCCCAAACCTTTTAGTAGTGATTAATTTGACATGTTAAATGAAGCCCTCTAGAACTTCATGTCACAAAAGCCATCCACTAAGGTTTGTTGTCAAAAACCTTGCACAAAAGATGCTAATGTAATTCAACCTCAACTTGTCTGTTACCCACATTCATGTAAATCTTAGGGTGATCCCACAATAGTTGTTTACAATTTTTGGCCAAACTGGACACTGAAATTATTATTTTTAATTAAATCTTCACATTCAGGCACCTATAGTGGCTAAACCGTGAGGAATTTGAAGATGATGCAAACTAGTCTCATCACATTTTGTGTGTAGATTCTAGACATATTTTTTTCAAAATTATTGGAATCAAATTGCACTTCTTTTTCCATCTCCCATGAAATTGGTTTTTTTCAAAAAACAACATTTTTAAAAAGTGACGCGCACTGTATAACGCATAACTTTTTCTTTCATGAAGGATAAAATTCTAATTCTTTTGAATTTAGATTTGTAACTCTAATACCTAGTGATTCTACTTGGCTAGATAGTTTTCTATTGAATATTTTTTCTTTCATCAAGTTTCAAAGTCAAACCAATTACAATTCAGACGTAGCGCAATTGTATAACGCATAATTTTTTTTGTATATATCAAAATTCATTTTTTTTTTGGTTGGATCAAGGACTTGAATATCTAGTTAACTCATATCTACTTTGCAAAATAGTAATCTAATATTTTTCCACATCTGTAGAACAAAGACCTTCATTTTTGATGAAAAACCTATGTTTAATAAAACTAAAAAAACAAATAAAAAATAAAACCAAAACATATTAAAATTATATTCATTAGATAGCTCATTCTAAGGACTACCTGATTCTAGTTGGTTTTGTGAAGACTCCTCCATTTTCATCCTCAACCCGAGCTTCGAAGCGTAAAAAATTAGTTTTTTTTGTGTTTCGGTGGGAGAATGAGGAAGAACGAGGGTTTGTATGAACCCCTAGGGGTTTGAGCGAACCACCCTTCAATGTGCATTTCCTTTTTTTTTTTCGGATGGGAAATGTGGGCTCAGTAATTAATGGGTTTGCTTAAACCCTAGTTCGGGTGAACCCCTTTTGGGTTTGGTGGAACTTGTAGGTTCATTTGAATTCCTAAAACCATTTTTTTTCCATGGGGTCATTTTTTCTCATTTTTCCTTCCTCCATCAAATTGTAAACTACTATTGTGGCTTCACCCCTCAACCACCACCTAAATCCAAGTTTATCCTTTACCCATCTAAGTATGATTTTGTCACTCACAGACATTACAACTGAAATAATCCACAACCATAGTAACCCAACCCAAACCCCTTACCTTTACCCAATACCATATTTCATAGTGCTTCTCACTTAAATTCACACCTTAGGGAGTATGATATTGTTGAAAAGATTAACAATACTCCTACAAAAATACCCTTTGGTACCTTCTTCAAAATTCACCAAACTATCACTCTATGCTCCAAAAAATGTTGCAACAAATAACGACTCCTCCTCGTATAGACAAAAATGATGTGGCAACTCTCATACAAGGAATGAATACATTTAATGTACACATTTCCTTCTATCAACATGAGCTCCCTCCATTAGAATTAAGGAAAAAAATTGAGGCCTTTATGATAATTGCTCAATTCAATAGAATAGGAATCAAAAGGACGCTTTTTGACAATCGATCTTCCCTTACTATGTTTAGTGTAAAGCTCCTAGATAGATTATGTGTCGATAAATCAAAAATTCAACTGGATTCCTTATCTATTAGAGGATTTGACAATATCACAAAGCAACCACTCAGTGTAATTACCTTACCTATTACAGTCAAAATGACTACTTTGCAAACTCCTATTCATGTCATGCCCTATGATCTTTTGTATAATCTTATTTTGGGAAGACCATGGATTCATGAGATGGACGCGGTACCTTAGAACCTTCATCGAATAATGAAATATGTCTATAAAAATAGAGTTTATCAAGTTGAAATGGACCTTGAGCCTGAAAGTTTCTTACAACTTGAAAAAGGAACAAGTCCTCTAAACAAATTGATTCCAACATCTCATATAGCACCCCTTGAAACCAACAAACAAGAAGAAAAAATCATGTCTAAATTCTAGGTGATGATTGGGGTGCATTAGAAATCACACCTTCATTTATGGGAAAATACATAATCACACAAAAGAAGGACGAAAAACAAGAGACCCAATAGTTATGTCAACTTAGAATTTAGAAGGATCTTCCCAAGCATCTACCTCATCTACTTTGGGAGAAAATACAATGCACATAACAAATTTTGATGAGATAGATTATCAACATCTTCCTAACCCAAAGGAAATGGAAAAAATTTATGGGAAAGGCTATGAGCTTGTGAAACAATTAGGATACAATGGTAAAGGATGTGGGAAGCATGATCAAGGAATTCGAGTTCCTATAGAACCTAATACATAAGAGACAAAGACTGGTTTGGGATATTGTTTTTCTAAGATAACAAAACCAACTCAGCACCCATCACTAAACATCAACAACATCACATGTAAACCAAGAATTAATCTCACACTCAAGTATCCTGAATTCCTTGATATGGATTTACCACCATCATGGGAATAATTTCACAATGATGAAGATCTAAAACAAATGTTAACTAGGTGCTTTCGATAGGACATCTTCTTCCAAGAGAAAAGTTACGTTTGTTATGATTAGTACCAAGCAAAAAGATACCAATGAGAGAGACACAAGCATGGAACTATATGATCCTAAATTTCCTAAGTCAAATGCACTCCCCTTAGGGGATACAATTGATGTACTAATGGATATAAATGATAAATAAAATGTCATTAAGATCAGGAAATGCCTTGATGATGAAGAACAAGAGGATACTAAAACTTTTCCTCATGAATTCCCTAAAAAAAATTCTTGGAAATATTCTCACATGCTAGGAATAGATCCAAAGATAGTAACACATAACATTGTCCTTGCCGAAAATGATAAGCCTATTGGCCAAAAGATATGAATCCTACGATAGCCTTGCTTGTTAAAGGAGAAATTGAAAAACTCCTTGATGTAGGTTTCATTTGACCTATTGATTATTCTCCATGGATCTCAAACATTGTCATAGTTGTTAAACTGTATAATTGTATTAGGATTTGTACAGATTTTTGTGACTTGACTAAGGCCTCTTTAAAGGATGATTTCCCCTTCCTAATATTGACATGATTTCACATTCAACTATGGGACATACCTTGTTGTCATTCATGGATCGATTTTTTGGTTATAATCAAATCTTTATTAGTCCACAGGATCAATATAAAAAAACCTTTACATCTATTTAGGGAACATTTTGTTGGGTTATGATACCTTTCAGATTAAAGAATGCAGGAACGAATTATCAACAAGCAATGACATTGATATTTCATGATTACATACATAAATTTTTGGAATATTAAATTGATGACATCCTAGCCAAATCATTAAAAATATAAGATAATGTGAATGCCATTCAAAAAAAATTTGAACGGATGCAAAATACATCATGTGAATAAATCCAAAAAAGTGTGTCTTTGGAGTAGACAATGGATTTTTTTTATTTTTTATCATATCACACAAAGGAATTGAGGTTGCCAAAAATAAAATTGATGCTATTATTGACATGCCACCTCCTAGAAACATTTCCCCATTACACACATTACAAGGAAGAATTCAAGCTATGTGTCATTTTTTTGCCTCATTAGTTGATTGAATGTTACCTTTCACACATCTTCTAAAAAAGGAACACATTGCTACTTTTGTCCTTTTACAACCTGCTATGCAAAACAAACTATTCATTTATTATACAATCGCATTTGCCCATGCTCTTGCATCATTGTTGGCTCAACAAGATGATAATGGAAAAGAACATCATGTTTATTACATTAGTCAAACTCTAATCGATTATGAAACTTGATACACACCAATTGAAAAACAAAGTTTGGCTCTTGTATTCACTACTAGCAAGTTGCAACATTATTTACTAAATGTGGAAATACACTTCATGTCAAAATTCTATCCTTTTATTTAACATCCTTTTAATAAAATAGACTTATCAGGAAATTTAACTAAATGGGTAATGTTTTTGACTAAATTTTACCTTAAGTTAATTTCACAAATAAAAAGCGAAGTTCAAGCCTTGAAAAACCATTTAACTGATGCTCCTTCTCCTTTAGCACTACCTAGCAATGACTCTTTTCCCGATCATGTAGTGTGTTGACAATAGAGGTTCATGCATGGGAACTATACGTTGATGGATCTAAGTGTAGAATAGGCTCTGGTGTTGGGGTTATATTAATCCCACCCTTAGGAAATCCTATTCCCTTGTCATATTGATTAAATTTCTTGTGTAAAAATAACACAACTGAATATGAGGTGTTAATTGTTGGATTACATCCTACTTTAATCATGGGTATCAAAGATATTAAGATCTTTGGAGATTCACAATTAGTGATCAAACAAATAAATGTCTATCAATCCAAACATGAAAAATTATCAAAATATAATAATCTCACAATGACCTTGGGTGTTGGCAAGAAGTTGAGTTCACTTTTTAGCCAAAAAGTGGAAGTGTTTTCCCTGATTTTTATTATTTGACACAGTAGACCTTAAAATTTGAAGCACTTAGAGATGGAATCTTCAAAAAAGTCACAAATCATAAAATGTAGTACTTGGAGTCTAGGTTCCAAATATGTAATTTATTTCAATACCTAGATGGTACAAATTGAGTTTCAATAGGAATTTCTAAAAACCACTATTTAAAAGTCACATTTTTTACCATACCATGCATGCGTATGATATCCATATTTTTACCTAAATTATCGTATTTTTCTAAATCCTTTTGGGAAAATATTTTTGACTCGTTGAAGCACGTTTTTGATATTTTTTTGTAATTTTTTATTGAACTTTAAAAAAATAAAAATTATTCACCATATTTATCATTTTGAAAAATTGCCTTGTACGACACACATAAGATGACCTAAAATTATCATTTTTTGATATTTTTTAAATTGAAAATAATTATCTTAATTAAGTTCTCGTACAATCCATTTTTAAAAATGTTATGTTGATTATAAGTTATTAAAATAGTAAAAAACCTTGATACTTAAAGTTTATGGACTAGTTTCATCAGAAATTAATTGAAAAAAAGAAAAAATAAATCGAATTGTAAAAAAAAATTACGTATTTGGAATCTACACTGTCTCATCTAAAATGGGTTTTAATTTCGTGAAAAGATTTTGCAAAAAAAATGGTCGGCCATATGTCCAAACTCGGTATTTTTCTTTGACATTGTTAGGAACTTCAACTTGCAGGAAAACAAAGTTGAAGGCCTAGGTTTAGATTCCCAATGGTTTTCCCAAACCAAAATACAAGCCAAAAACCCGACCACAAAGCAAATCCAATTTCATTTTTTTAGAAATGGGATCCCATTTTGTAAATTGAGATCCTATTTCTTAATATTAAATGTGGTGACCATTGACAGGAAAACGAGATCTCATTCCTTTGTCAACAATCCCCACGTTTAATATTGGGGAACAAGATCCCAATTATAAAATGTTTGGGTTCCCATTTTATAAGAGGGATCCTTTTTTTTAACTGTTTTATTTAAATTTACTGGAAAAATTTACTATAACTCTGCATCCTCACATGTACAGTTGAGTGTGACATATTGGGCTATTTTTCATCAACTATTGTCTTTATAGGTGGTGAAATTGCATTTTTGATTGATTTTTTCAAAGGATTCATCATGTAAACCATTTTTGAAGTGGAATTGTGCTAGTTTTGTACTTGTTTGGAGGAACAAAAGGTCTTCAACTTGCAATATGGATTGAATTTTTCAAAGGAGGCATGCAGAAAATAGTTTTTAAAGTGGAATTGTGCTAGTTTTCTACTTAATTTTAGGAACACAAGAGGAAGAATTTTTTTCTTATAGGTCTTCAACTTCCAATTTGGATTGAATTATTTGAAGAATTTCACTATTGACATTCATTTGTGCTTGATAATTTTATAATCATTGGTTCAAAAGCTCGTAATAAGAGGAGGAAGACATTGAATCCTCAAGAAGTTGAAGAAAATAGAGAGAAGGAGAAACAAAGACAAAGAGAAAGAAGAATGAGAATTAATTCAATGAATCATGGTGGAGCATCTAATTCCATAACTATTGAAGATGAAAAAATTGAGGAGGTCCCATGGTTGTAGATGAAGCTAATTTGCAAGAAGTCAATTTTGAGAAGAATATGATTATACAAGCAAGCCCTACTATGTCTTGAAATCTCTCTTTCAATGCTATGTAGAATGTTTCAATATGCACAAATCCAGGTATGTCCTCAAATCCACATGTTAGTGAAATGGTAACTCCATATGTAGAAGTTTTACAAGATGTTGGAATTAACAATGTTGACATTGATAATATTTGGAGAGATGAAACTTTTATAGAATTTTTTGAAAATGAAATAAAATCATTTTGTTGAAAAAGAAAATGAGAATGATCCTTTTGTTGAAAATGAAATCAAAAACTGTTTTGTTGATGAAAATGAAGGTAAAAATGTAAATCATTTTGAAGTTGAAAATGAAAATGAAGATGAAGATGAAGATGAAAATCTAGAATGTGATGTTGAATTTAATGAAAATACCTTTTAAAAAAATTGAAAGTGGTGTTTTTTGATAATCTTCTTGGTCAAATTTCTTGCAGGAAAATAAGAACACATGCGAATAAAATATACAAAAAAATCTTTTATTGTAAAAAAATTGCATTTGAATGTCAACTAATGATGCAATTGATGAGAATACAAAAATGAGAAAATAATGAAATGGTTAGGATTTTTTGTTAAACCAAAAAGAAAAGATCAATCACTAAAACATGTTATGTCTACTATTGCTAGTGCCATTCAATCTATTGGAAAAAATAGTAGATCTAAAGATAAAAATGTAGCAAGAAGAGCTATAACAACTGCTATAGTTAATAAATCAACTTTGAATAAAATAATGGAAGGAAATATTGGTGAGGTTTTAAAAATACATCCTAAAGCATTGCTAAGAGCAGTGAAAAGAAGATAAAATATAGGAAACGATCCTATCAACCAATGTTGGAGTTTCAGTGGTCTACTCCTGAGGTCTCATATGAAATTAAATGTTTAAATTAAATCTTTGATTGAAAAATATTGGCATGATAATACTAGGGTTTCTTCTAATGCTGGAGATGTTTTAAAACTAAGGGTGGGGTACAAATTTTTAAATCCTCACCCAAAACACCTATTAGATACAAAAAAAACTAAATTTTATAGAAAATTTTGTGGTGATTTAGTGTTACCTAGTAATATTAAAATAATTCAAAGGTCTTTTAAAAAATGTAAACACTGGTATGTAGAAGTTTATAAGCAACGAATATCTCTTTGTTGTAAAATGCATGTTCAATTTTGTGATTTTTATGATGTTTTTTTGATATATACATTGTACCTTGCATACAAACATGATTATACATGAATGTGGTATTAATATGGCACTTGAAGCAATAAGGGAATTTATTTCAGGTTTGTTTTGTGAAATATCTAATGGTAAATTATTTTATTTAAGTTCTTGTATTTCTGGACAATGCATTAACTATAGAAATATTTCATTCTTAAGAATTTGTATGCATGAAAGTGTTGATAATGATTTTGTACAACAATTAGTAGATGTTAAAATATTTAAGAATGTTCACTAATCTTTAAAAGATGAAAAAATAGGAAAGTGTTATGATTTAATTACAAAAAAAGTTAGTGTGCATGCATTTATGAGTGAATTTAAGAATAAGATTGTAACAAAATATGTCATGCACTCTCAACATTCTTGATGGCTTAATGGCCAATTTCACGCATGCAGAAACACATTTCCAATTGTTGCTATACTTTCAGTGGTTGATTTTGTAGAAAATTATACTCTAGCTCTGTAAGAGGAAATTCAATCATAGTATTATAATTCACTGCAAGTAGCTATGTTAGTCCATATTGTTTATAGAAATTTAGATGATAGCACTAAGGATGATAGATATTTTTTGAGGGAGTATCATTTTTATTTAAGTGACAAGTGGTTATAGTCATCAGAGTTTGTTCAATACTAAATTTCAGTATATTTTATAGAAATTTAAGAGAAAGCGGAGTCTAGATGAAAGAACACCTCATATCATGGTTAGGTAATTGTATGAGGTAGTTCAAGAATGCTTGAATGTTATATTGGTTGAGTAGGGTTCATAAGGAACTTAATGTCTAGCAAAAATGAAGATTTTTTGAAGATGGGCATGGTAAAGGAGAACATGATGGAGTTGGTGTGTGTGTCAAGAGAATTCTTGCTAGAGAACAATTAAAATTCAAGGATGCAGTAAAATTTAAAGATGCACATGGGATTTTGGATTGGTGTAATACAAGATTATCTGCACCTAGTTTGAGTGAGTACTCTATAGTTCATTGATTCCTTTCATTGGTTAAAGAGGAGAACATTGTATCTAGAGTTGACTATGAGACAATCAGTGGATCTACTAAATGGAATTCATTTAGGAGTTTGAAAGCAAGCACATGGACTATCTGGACAAGGCAACTTGCATGTTTTATCTATTTTTGTATCTCAAGATATTGGGAAGCATGTGAAAATATAGAATGGGTTGAACAGTGGGAGCAAAGATTGTTGACACTTGCACAAGCACATGATCAATATGAAAGAACTATTGAAGAAAATGATCAAGTGTTTGCATCTGAAGACTATGAATGTGTTTCAGACATTGTACAAGAAGTTAATTTAATTCAATTTATCTCATTTTATTTCACTTTATTAAGTTATTTTTTAGTACTAAATTATTTATATGGATATGCATAAGTTATTAAATCAAATTTTGTTTGAAGGACATGTGTATGTTGTTGTTGCACTTGAGGGGAATGAAGAGGAAACAAAATATTGGTTGGATCATTGTGTGGAGACTAAACATAAGTTAATAGCACCTTGAGAAGATGATGATGGCTATCATTATCCAATAGGTACAGTGATCCCCTTAAGACATCCCCTTAAACAAATTTTGATAACAAATTTTTGATCCCCTTAAGAATTGTTTTAGAACAATTGTTTGATCCCGTTATGAAAATTTTGAGAACTTATTTGATGATGGTTTCATGTTTTCCAATAGGATCAGTGGTGGTTGTTGGCACTTGGCTATGAAAATACCTAACAAGAAAGAATGTTCCAACTACATTCAAAGATTATGAAACACGTAAAAGGATTATACATTATTCATATTTGGTGGTGGAAACAAATATAAAACTAGATCGGTATCATGGAAGACCTAAAAATAAAGTGTTATGGAAAATTTATATGGAAGAGAATGAGAGAATCATAGATGAATTTTAAAAAAGAGAGGATGTAGATGGTACAATGGAATAAATAAATACAGGTGAATATAGTTTTAGCTTTATATTGTCCTTTTAAATAGATTAAATACATGTTTCGATATTGGTCAAGTGTGTTATTAGTTGAAATTAATTTAAATTTTCCTTTTATATATTCTTAAGTTATAATCACAAAAAGGATCTAGTCCATGCAGATTCAACCTAGACAACATGGAATACTTGATAAAAATAGGTAATTATTAATTGAATTATATTTAAATACATGTTTTGATTACATATTGATATTATTTGTACATTAATAGTTAAAATTTATTTATTATCCTTTTTTGTATCCTTAAGTCATCATTGCATTGATCTCATACTTTGAAACCAAAAGGAGAGGATGCCTAGATTCGACCTACACACATGTGTGGAATACTCTTAAATGAAGGTACTTGAGTTGTGTACATATAGATAGTTTAATATAAATTAAAATATGTATGCTTTGATGATTTCATTAATATTTCTTGTACCATTTTGATATCAGGTGGTGTGAAGACCTACTACATTCTTCCCGCACGAGCTTGATATTTTCTTGAGATGGCATATCCAAATTTTGTAAACATTGTTTTGAGATGACATATATGTACATAAATACTTACAAAATTAAACATTTTGTACAAATTACAAATACATGTACATACAAAATTATGTACTCTATGTACTTCTATGTATCAAAATTGATATTCTATATTTTTTTTGTTAAATGTGCATGTTTTCCTACTTTGAAACTTTATATTTGATTGTATAATCACTAAATATCATGCATAAATTATTGTTAAGCCAATTATATCCTTAAGAATTTGTATTATGAACCCTTAATAAATCCCCTTAAGACGTGGAGGTGGACTCACATATCCTAAATATTATACTTAATTATATCATTTGTTATGATGAATCACCCTAAAACTTATAATACTTGTTTATATCACTTAATATTTATACTCAATTATACTCTTCTTTGATCCCGTTAAGAAATCATATTAGGACCCCTTAACACATCCCCTTAAGACAACCTATAATTAGTGTTGGATGCTATTATTTGTCTTGACAACTTATAAATTGTTGGCAACTCAAGGGCACACAACTGAGAGGGGGGGTGAATTATTTGTCACCAAATTTCAAACTTATTCAACTTATTTAGATTATTCTTATATCTAAACATTAATCATCAAAGTATAAGTGAACAACACATCAGAATCACACATCACACCAAGATTTCTACGTGGAAACCTTGTTAGGAGAAAAACCACGATGGAGGTTAGTCCACAAGATTATACCATATTAAAAGTATAATATAATATAAATGCACAATGTAGATGCATTCAGGAACACTACCTAGAGCTCACTACTCAAATAAAAAATAGGCTTACTTCCCAAAGAAAGACACACTATCTTACATAAGGGTTTTGATTAAATCCATCAAACTTTGAACTAAGAAAATAGCATCTGCTAATGCCTGGTTATAGTTCTGATTAAGCACATGAACACTTCTTCACTCTTCTTCACTATCTACTATTCCTTCAAATGATCTAAATTTTTTTCACACACATGACTCTTAGAATTCACACACATACACATACATTCCTTCAAATGATAAAACAATCGCCCTTATATATCTACAACAAGAAATTACATTACTATAAGTCAGCTCCAATGAAATAGTAAAAATGAATATAAATAGTTGGCACCAAATCAATAAAGACTATTCATGTGAATCAACCAAGGTCGATCACAACATAGTGAATAAAAAAAATAACATCCTCAAACAAAAACTGCTTTATTTAATTACTACTTGAAGATCCACAACACGCTTCAACATCTTGTCGGCCAAGAACATGAAAAACATGAACACACAAGGGAAAATATCAGATCATGAGCACAACAATCAATGTGGATGTGTAACCATAATAGAGCACGAACTAGAAACATTCAAAAAATTTATGAAACATTAGATAATCATTTGCAACAACTGAACTTACTAGGATCACATGATCTTCATTCAGGAACACAAATTGAAGTAAGAAAAAAATATCAAAATACAAATCTTCAAAACTCAAACAAATCTTCATGTGGATCTCTAAAACTTGACATGGATAAAATAGATATACTTAGAAAGAAACCCTTTATTCCACAACCTCAGAACAGTAACGTACTAATCACATTGATAGAAAGAACTTCACTTCACTACTAACAACCTATAACACTTCTTATTATAATTTTCTCAATATCCTCAACATATACAACTTCTAGGGAAACAATGGTAATAGCTTTGACATCAGTGATAACCACAGATCAACAACACAATACAACATTCAATAATCTCCCCCTTTGGAATTGATGGCAACACATGATGTGAAAAATACCATTAACACAATTATGCTTACTCCCCCTTAGGTTCCGACTCTTCTTTCCTCAACTCTTCTCCCCAAAAATATTTTTCACATTGCTCTTCTCCCCATTTGACATCAATGGAAAATATTTCTTTTATACAAGCTTTGAACAACATATCTAAACACTTAAAAATATAAATATCTGACTACTCCCCTTGAGTAGCAAGCACCACAACATCAATTTGGATCAAAATATGATCATAAAATGCATGGATTTATGCAAATAAATGCATCGTTACTTCTGATTAGCAGGGGTAATCACCCCTAACTTCCCTCTGAGATACTCAAAAGTATCATTACAAAATGGCTTGGTAAATATATCTGTAATCTACTCCTTAGTAGGCACATACTCCAATCTAACTTCCTTCTCACTTACTTTCTCTCTCAAAAATTGAAACTTGATAGATATATGCTTGGTCTTAGAATACAACATTAGATTCTTAGAAATGTTAATAGCACTTGAGTTATCAAAGAATATAGCAATAGGCTCATCATACACAACTCTGATATCCTTCAACATCTATTTCATCCACATTAATTGAGTACAATTATTAGCACTAGAAATGCATTACGCCTTTGCAGTAGATAAAGAAATAGCATTCTATTTTTCGCTTAACCATTAAATCAACTTCATTCCCAAGAAAAAAGATCCACCACTAGTACTTTTCATGTCATTCACATCTCCTACCCAATCAACATTAGTAAAGGCACTCAAAGTAAGATCATCATCTTTAGGATACCATAAACCAAAATCAATTGTCTCCTTCAAGTATCAAAAAATCCTTTTCACAATAGTCACATGAGATTCTTTAGGATCAACTTGAAATATAACAACAATGCATACAAAATTCATGATATCAAGCCTAGTTTGAGTGAAATAAAGTAATCCACCAATCATTGATCTATATCTAGTCATATTTTCCTTCAAAGAATCATCATCTGTTATCAACTTGCATCTGGTCACCATAGGTGTACCAACTGGCTTTGAATCTTCCATACCAAATTTCTTTAGTAATTCTTTCACATACTTGGACTGAGATATAAAGATCCCTTTATCTAACTGAGTAATTTGCAATCCCAAGAAGAATTTCATCTCTACAATCATAGGCATCTCAAACTCATTTTGCATCTCATTAGCAGACTTCATTCATAAGCTATCATCTCCTCTGAATATGATAGCATCAATAAAAAATTCAACAATTAAATCTTTATCACCATTCTTGAAATACAAATTACTATCAATAGTACCTTTGTTAAATCCAATATTCACCAATACTTGTCCAATCTGGCATACCATGCTCTAGGGGCTTGTTTAAGTCCATACAATGCTTTCTTCAATTGAAAAACCATATCTTCTTAATCAATTAACTAGAATCCATTAGGTTGTTCAACATACACTTCTTCCAATTCACCATTTAGAAAATCATACTTGACATCCATTTGATAAACTTTGTAGTCTTTGTAAGTAACATAAGCAAGAAACAATCACACAGCTTCAATTCTAGCAACAAGGGAAAATGTTTCTTCAAAATCAATACCTTCCATCTATGAATATCCCTTACACACCAGACTTGTTTTGTTTCTAACCACTTCACCTTGTTCATTCAATTTGTTTCTAAAGACCCATTTAGTTCTAATTACATTCTTATCCTTAAGTCTAGGAACAAGAATCCATGTATCATTCTTCTCAATTTGTTGTAGTTCCTCTTTCATTGCTTGAACCCAATGTTCATATTTGCATGCTTCATTCACATTGTTAGGCTCAATCTTTGAAATCAAAAAATATTCTTCTACAATATTTCTCCTAGTTTGGACACCTTTGTTCTTATCACCAATAATTTGATCTTCTAAATGATTCAACCTTAATTATCTCAGAGTCTTCTTAGAAAGTTATTCAATTTCAGCTCTTTTGATCTCTCTTCTAGTCTTCCACTAGTTTCTCCTTCCTCTTGATTTTCTTGATTCACCAAAATGATTTGGACTTGACTTGATTTTTGACCTTTGTTTGTACTGTCGTTCTAATTATCAAAATAATATCCACAAGTTTTGGATAGTGCAACTATGTATTCATCAACCTCAAAATTTTCTCTTTCAACCATTTTCTTCAATCTCTTATTGTAACACTGGTAGGCCTTAATTTTAGTAGCATAACCCAAAAATATTCCTTCATCACTCCTAGTATCAAACTTTCCTATATCTTCATCTCTTTGATATAACACTTGCTTCGAAAGATCTTGAAATATCTAATAGTATCTTTTTGACCAATCCATAGCTCAAAAGGATTTTTACCAGTATCACCTTTGATTTGTACCTAGTTAAGTGTGTGCATAACAATACTAATGGCTTCTATCCAGTACATATGAGGTATATTTCCTTCCAACATCATGGTTCTAGTAGCATGTAGAACTTTTTTGTTCTTCCTTTTCACAGCTCCATTTTGGTGAGGGGTTTGTAGTGTAGACAATTGTCTCTTTATTTCGTGCTCTTCATAAAATGAATTAAACTCACCAAAAGTGAATTCACCACCTCTATATGATCTCAGACATTTAATCTTTAGACTTTTCTCTATCTCAACCATAGCCTAAGGATCTTGAAGTTTTCAAGAGCTTCTAATTTCTCCCTTAAGAAAGTAGCCCACATCATCCTTGAATAGTCATCAACAAGCAACATGAAGTACCTGTATCCTTGTAAACTTCTAGTTCTAGCAAGACCACACAAATAAGTATGCACAAGATCCAATAATCCACTTGAATTTTTTTTTTTTACTTTAGAATGAAATTCTTGTTTTCTTTCCTAACTGACATTCTTTACATATGGAATTAGTAGGTTCCATCAGCTTAGGAAGATGTCTCACAGCCTTAGTGGAACTTATCTTGAAAATATTATCAAAGTTAACATGACACATCCTATTCCACAACCATATTTCATCAATTTGAGCAATCAAATAAATTTTACTAGTAGCACTTAGGTGGAAAAGGTTACCTTTAATTTGTGTACCTAATGCAATCACATTTCTAGAATTTCCCATTATTTTGCACTTACCATCCATGAACTGAAGTTTCTATCCCTTATCAACCATCTTCCCAACACTTAAAAGTTTATGCTTCAAACCTTCAACATAGAAGACATCATCAGTATTATGCATATCATCAAGAGAAATGCATCCTCTTCCATGAATTAGACTAGCTATATTATCACCAAATATCACAACACCACAATCATACTTTTCCAAATTCACAAACTTACTTGTATCTCCTATCATATGATGAGAAAAACCACTATCAATTACCCATTCATCTTTCTCTTCAACTCGAGTAGCTAGGGCTTTCTCCACATTTGTACAACTAGTAGATTTAGTAGACATGATATTATTTTCCTTGATAGCAATAAACACAAATTCATCTTCACTTGCATTTCCTTTGTCAAATTCATCATCTGTCACACCTTCATCAACAACATAGTAACACTTCTTTTGGAATTTAGGCTTGTTAAATCTTGTCTTGGAAACTCTCTCAGAACAACTTGATACAAAATGACCTATCTTATTGCAAGAGAAAAATTTAATAGGAAACTTTCCTTTATATTTACCTTGTCCTTGGCTTCTCTTTTCATAATCAATGCTTCAAGTTCTTCAAGTTTTCTTTCTTCTTCATCAAGATGTCTCATTTCATCCTCATAATTGAATGTCTTTCTATATGAGCCTTCAATCAAATCATATCTATGTCTATCCCTTCAAAAAGTGGTGGCCTTGAATGTAGATTCAACCTTAGGAAGTGCATCACCAAATTAACTCAACTCAAAAGAATTAAGCTTTCCAATCAACATATCTTTGGTAACATTTGTTATAGTCAAGAGCTCTTCAATAGCAATAGCCTTGACTTTGTAAGAATCAGGCAAGGATCTAAGCACCTTAGCAACAATTTCTGATTCGTCTATCTGTCAACCAACACATCTGATACCACACACAAGTTCATTCACTCTTTGCATGAAAGTAGTAACATTTTCATCATCACCCATTTTCAAGTTTTCATATTTCCCTTTTAGACTTTGTAGCTTAGCAATCTTCACATTAGCATCACCTTCATATAAGGTTTCTAACCTTTTCCAGATCTAATAAGCAGTCTTTAGATCCATCACATTTTTCATCTTAGTATTATTCAAAGCACTCAACAATGCCTCCTTAGCCCTGATATTATACTCAGGATCCCTGATCCCAACAAAAGTAGTAGGACCTTTCTGTAGAATAACATATATATTTTTGGTAATGCTCTAGTAGAGTTCACTAATGCATCTCAGGTGGCACTCCATTCAAATTTTCCATAAAGAATAATTTGTTTCATCAAATCTAGCACAATCCTTCTTATAAGTTTCCATCTTGGACCACCTCAAGCTATTAAAATTCTTCCAAGGAACCACGAGCTCTAATACCAATTGTTCTAAACTCAAGGATAAACAAGTAAGAGGGGGGGTGAATTAGTTGTTAGTGAATTTTAAACTTATTCAATGTATTTACCTTATTCTCAGATCTAAACATTAATCATGAAAGCATAAATGAACAACAAATTAGAATCTCACATAACACCAAGATTTTTACATGGAAACCCTATTAGCAGAAAAATTACGGTGGATGTCAGTCCACAAGATTATACCCTATTAAAAGTATAAGAGAATATAAATGGGGAATTCACATGCATTAAGGGACACTTCCTAGAGCTCATAGCTCAAATAAAAAATAGGCTTACTACCCAAAGGAAGATACACTATCTTACAAAAAGGTTTTGATTAAATCCATTAGAATTTGAACTGAGGAAATAGCATTTTCTAATGCCTGGTTACAGTTTTGGTTAAGCACATGAACACTTCTTCACTCTCCTTCACTCTTCTTCACTCTCTGCTCTTCCTTCGAATGATATGAATTTTAGTCACATACATGACTTCAAATGATAAAATAGTCACTCTTATATATCTAGAACAAGAAATTACATCGCTATAAATTGGCTCCAAACAAGTAATAAAAATGAATATAAACAATCAGGTCCAAATCAATAAAGATTATTCATGAAAATCAACCAAGGTCAGAAACAAGATAGTGAAGACCGAAAATAACATACTCAAACATGAACCACTTTATTTAATTACTCCTCAAAGATCCACAACATACTTCAACACCTTGTCAGCCAAGAACATGAAAAACATGAACACACAAGAGAAAATATCTAATCACAAGCACAACAATCAAGGAAAATGTGCAACACAGATAGAGAATGAACTAGAAACATCCACAAGTATCATGAAACATCAGAGAAGCATCTACAACAACTGAACTTACTGTAATCACATGATCTTCATTCAAGAACACAAACTGAAGTAATAGAAAAACTGTCAAAACACAAATCTTCATAACTCAAATCAAATGTTCACGCAAATCTCTAAAACTTGATGTGGATAAACTAGATATACTCAGCAAGAAAACATTTAGCCCACAACCTCATAACAACAATGTATTGATCACACCAACAAAATAACTTCACTTCACTACTAGCAACTTGTAGCACTTATTACAATTTTCTCAATATCCTCGACATATACAAATTGTAATACAACAATGCTAATAGTGTTGATATCAATGACAACCACATATTAGGAACACAACACAACAACATCCAACATAAATTAGTATTCAATTCCATTATTTGTTTTGACAGCTTACAAATTAGTATTGGATGCCATTATTTGTTTTGACAACTTATAAATTAGTATTCAATGGCAATATTTTTTTTGGAAACTTATAAATTAGTGATGGATGTTATTATTTATATAATTTATTAATTCTTTTGTTCTCTAACCTTGTATGGCATTGTTTATTTCTTAAAAGTTTATCCTTTTTGGTATATAAACAAATTGCTTTGTTTGTAAATTATGATTTATTAACTAATTATTGATTGATGTGAATTTAATAACTTCATTCACTAAATATCACTAATTATTGAATGTACATATCATGTATATCATGTATGAAATCGCTAAATTTCAAAAGTATAAATATTAAAATGTCATATTAATTTCAACTTTAATTTCATATTTATATTTAATTTCACATTAATGTCATTTATTAATTTCTTGACTATGAACATAAAATGCACAAATGTACATGTGTAAATTAAAATTTAAAACAATAATAAAGTCCAATAGAGTACATGAAAAACCAAAAATGTAGTCCATGAAATAAAAAAATATAACCCATAAAATCATGTTTCTAGGTCATGTATTTTCTCTATAATCAAGAGACCTCTTCACGCCATGCGGACTATGCAGATGAATTGAAACACTCTATACAAGATAAAGATGAAATCAGATGTAAGACAATGAAAAATGATTTAATGAAAATTTAATTTATAATTCATCATAAAGTTAAATTGCCATCATATTTGGGTTTGGATGTTTGGTTCACCTAAACCAACCTCTAAATTCTCTGAATAAATCTACATAAACAAGACAAAGAAAGTTGAAATTAGATGTAAGTGTACAATTAAAAATGATTTAATTCAAATTTAATTTATAATTTATCATATTTTAATTGTATAGTATTATGAGGTTGTGCACCCTCTTCTCCAGGCCCTGTTTGTACATGCTCAACTACAAGATGTGTCTCATGCTATAAAAGAAAAGAATTTAAAACATTTATTAGCTCATATTATATATAAATATATATTCATTTTGAAATTTAAAATTAAAGTTATATTCATAATATATAATTTATAATTGACTTTAAATATAATAAAAAAAAAATTACCATGATATTTGGAGCCTGCTCCGCATGTCCTCCTAGAGGTGTAACTATATCTAGGTCAGGGTTGAAAGTCACACCAACAAAGTCCTACAATATCAAATTTAAAGCATGTATACTTGAATTAGGTTAAAATATATATATATTCAAGTTTGCACATTTTGTGTAGATTTTTTTTTAAGCAACCTAAAAATTAGAGGCCTCACGAGTAGCCGTAACATCTAATGTTTTCCCGATGCCCATTCTTATTGTGGTATCAACCTAGACATACATGTATACATTTAACGCTTATAATATTTATAAGTGTACATGCACATTTCATATATAGTGAATACAAATTTCATAATTGTAACTATAATAATGTAAGTTAAACAATTTACAATATAAATGTACTTGCCCCTGATCTATGACACCCAATAGTGGATGAGTGCTCAATAACCTCTTGGGTCGAATTGAGATGGAAGTCGATTAACTCACCTAAACCAACATAAATATTTCAAACATATGTTCATGATTTAATTATAAATTTAAAACTCAAGTTAAAAATTGTTTCCTATATAATTTTAAAAAATGAAATCAAAATACCCCATAAAGGTTGCTGAGTAGGACTAGTGTCGATGTATGTACTCATGGAGTGGATGTTAGTGTCATCTGTACACCAAATAGTTTGATTGTTAAAATGTATTAAAAAATTATATTTGATATATACATTCATAAAAAATTTATAAAACGAACATGTAGATGCATATTTATATCTATGTCATAGTATCCTCAGGGTGATGGTCTACTATAAGAAATTCTACAAATGAAATGATGCAACCAAATGAACCACTAGAATCTCCATGTCCACTCGAACTAGGTATGTGCTAATTAGGTCCATAGCATAATTGATGGAAACTAGTACATACATGTGGGATGGGCCTCGACACTCTTGGAGTGGTACTATGACTAGCTCCATAAAACACTCCTCCATCATCATCATCTCTATGCTCCCTACCTGCTATCATAGAAGCATGTTGATCAAGGTCTCATGTGAGTGTACTAAACGATCCTAATATCAAGACCACAACTCGATGATGTATAGGTCCAAGAATGGGAGGACTAGGAGCAACAACAAGGTGTTGCACATGCATGGGGAGTTGAGGATCAACCATTCCCCCTAACCTCTATTGTGATGTGCCACCACCAACACCATGAAATGATTTCAAATCAAAATAATTTAACTTTTTCCTCATAAAAAACTCTACATAGAGTTTCCTAAAGAAATACAATGGGCACTCCCACCATGTGGTGGACTATCAAAAACCATATACCATCAATCCCAAAATGTGCACTCATATGTGGATGTATGCACCACCTTATGGATATTCTAGATTTATTGGGAGGAATGGGCTGCCAAGTAACATGGTTGAGAAAGTAGGGGCTAGGTGGGATTTTGTTATTTTAAGGTCTAAAATTTGTTTATAAGAGAGATAATATGCTTAAAATGTCTCATCCGCTCTTTCTATCATCGATGCCTATCTAAATTAGATCAATAGTCTTGATGGAATCCACATTTGTTTGCATCGCAGATGCAAAATGTCTCACGCGTGGTGGAATCAATGATTGATTATACATGACATTGATTTGATTTTGTATGGATGCAACCTGATCATTTATGCATGCTTGCAAGCAAGCCTCATTAGATGCAATATGTGCTCAAGGTGGGATATTAGGTTGAGCTGGTGGAGGGGGAGGTGGCTAAGGTGGTGGATTGATGATATTATAAATGTTAAAATGATCCACAATATCAGATATAAGTGTGCACTTGCATTAAATTTGTGTGTATAAAATGTGGAAATTATTAGTAAATCAACACAAACCATAATGAAATGAATTATATCAAATATTCGAAATAAGTAAAATACTTTATTTTCTAGCTAAACAAATCTTTTAAGAATGTGTCATTGTCCCCTATTCCCAAGGATTTATTAAACCATTTGGCCCTCGGATTTCTTTGTGCACTACGGTTGTCAAAATGACAACTTAGGAAATGAGATAATATTCAACATGCAAGCCAATTAAGTTCCTACATGAAACTATACGATGGAAAGGATAATGGATACTATGATGAATGGATGATGGTGCTAGATTATTTGAGGTAGATACTATGGTATTGAACTAGGATGATACTCCATATGCTTAAATTCTAACTATGAATATGGTAATCTAAAATACAACTATGATGCAAAGGATGACATAAAATGCAACTATGAAGTAAAATGTGATTCTAAGATCTAACTATGATGCAAAACATGATATAAAATGTAACTATAAGACTCAAAAATGCTCCAATGCTCAAACGATATTCCTGCATGATAACTCTACTCAAATGTGGATGCAAAATACAATGGCAAATGGTTGTATTTATAGGATTTTCCAAGCATCTTTTGAGGTGGCAATGATCAAGGATCCAAATTTAAACAAGAGGGATGAATGGTGGAGATAAAGATAATCAAGAAGGTTTCCCCTTGACCAAAGACAACATTCCAAATGGATGGAAGAATCTCTTGACCAAAGGAAACATGCCAAATGGATGGAAGGCCAAAGTGTGGGAAGAAAATACCACGTGTTTGAAAATAATTATGATTAAAAATAGAATTATTTAATTTCATATGACCTTGGTGAGGTGGCATAACAAGTTATAGACATGTGCTTGAATTCTTAATCAAGATTAGTGAAACTTACTTAAATAAAAAAAACTTATTAAATTTGTTTATTTAATTAAATTAGAAGGATATGAGTTTAGATTTGAAGAATTAAATAATATAAAAAATATAAATAAATTGAGAATTTACTTATACATAGTTGAATATTAATTAAATAACTAGTATTTAACTAATTAAATGTCGTGACCAATTTTAGGTGTATACATTTTTCCCTTGTTTTAAGAAATGTGTTTACACATTGGTTTAAAGAAAAAATTGATACCGATGCCAAGAAATTTTTTTTGATGCCCCAATCATTGATTTTGAGGTGATGATGGATATATGCCCCCTTGAGAAATAAATCAGTGAATTTTAAATTTTTTATAATTTTTTGAAATTTTTGATGATTTCTCGATGATTTGATAATGATCTCAAAATTTTATGCTTCAAAAATAATTTATCTCCCATAAAATGATGTAGAAGCTAGCAAGTGATAATCTGATTAATTAAGACCCCTTTGAAAAATAAAAATTAAACAACCCCATAAAGTTGATTAGAAAGGTCATTTTTTCATTTTACAATTTTATAACTTTGTGAGTGGGAGTAATTGAGAAAACTTGGAGCAAAATGGTGATACCTTACCACATGCACCAATTCGAGCGAGTCAGGAAGCACAATCGCCCAATAGCGTACAAACCTCTGGTGAGTACCCCAAAATCTGCCTCGTATTTCATGCATTTTGTTTTCCCTCCCCTTTTCATTGGAAATCGGATTTTGAACTGTTTTAGCACATTAGTAAACTGAAATATGGCATAGATAATCTATTATAGTGCATAGATGATTAGCGCTTAGGGTGTTTGAAGTAGCACATAGGAAAAAGTAGCACATTCATGAATTGTTTTAGCACATAGAGTTGTCTGGTGCATAGGGAAATTAGATTAGTGCATAGATTAAATAGAATAATGCATTGGGTAGTTTGGTGCATTGGGACTCTATTCTGGTACATCGGTGAAATGTTTCAGTGCATAGAGTAATTTGGTGCATTGAAGTTTTGTTTTAGCACATTGGGTTTTTTAGCACATAGAAAGAATATTCTTGCACATTGGTGAAGTTTTGATGATTTTCTTAATTTAAATCCTTGATGTCGATGATGTTTGATCACATCAATTTGTGATTTGATGATAATTGATGATTTTGATAGGGTATATGTCCATTGATCTCATGATAGGTGAGATTCAATGATAGGATGATGATAATTGACCTCATGATAGGTGAGGATCAATTAGATATTGATTGATATGATTGATTCCATAAACACCATGGTAGGCAAGGTTAATTTGATTGATTTGATAAACCTCATGATAGGCAAGGTTGATTTGATTTATTTGTTAAACCTCATGATACAAAAGGTTAAGTTGATTGATTTGATACACCTCATGATAGGCGAGGTTGAATGATATATTGATGCTCATGAGATTTGATCAAAGTCTCACGAGAGTTGATTAGATTGATATGTTGATTCATGTTGGTTGATGTTGGTTGATTGATGGAATTACTTGCAATTTTGTGTTGAAAGGAACTTTTGACTAGTTTATAGATCACAAAGCAGTTCCCGAGGACTTAGGATCTAATTCTCCATTTGAAACAACCTAAGATAGTTATTATTACATGATGTGGGTTGTCCTCTCTCATCAGTATGCGCTAGATCAAGATCAACATGGGTTTATTGATAGCCTTAGTTGAGAGATGGCACAATGAGAATACCACTTTCCATTTTCCCACTGGTGAGATCATAGTGACTCCTGAGGATGTATACCGGATTCTATAAATTCTTGTGGTTGGAGAGTTGGTCATATATGGTGCACATGAGTGGGGTGGGACTGACATGCTATGTTGGGTATTTTAGGATGATACAATTAGTGGTTATGAGATTCCATGGAGGGACATGGTTATGCATACACCGCATTTCCTTTTGTATTAGATGGTTTCATTGTAGGGTTCTTTTGTCCTAACCATAGGTAAAAGGGACTCTCGGTTGGATGGGGCAAGATCTTATAGAGAGTGATTTTGCATGTGGTTGTTGTATACTAGCCTATCTTTACCATGATCTACACTAGGTGGTCTAATTTTGAGGGCTCGGTCTATCAATAGGAGTCACATTGCTCTAAGTCTAGGCCTAGGAGCATATAGCAGTCATTTAGCCTATGGGAGATAGACAAAGGCTAGTCATGAGGCCCTATGTTCACATCTATGTAGGTCAACTTACTTAGCCTAGGCTGGGCAAGGTGGAGTATTGGAGGAGGGTGCTAGATGATTTGGAGGCTATTGTGTGGAGGCCCTATGTTGATTGTGAGTAGTGGCCCGAGGATGAAACATAGCTATCATATTTTTTTCAGTCGATATATCTAGTTGGTCATACTCACTTTTTCATTAAGAGGTTCATTTTACTAAGAGTTTTGAGATAGTATGGTTGGGTTCATCCCATGCCCTAGGGGGTAGCCAATTATGCATGGTGATCATAGGATGTAACAGAGTGAACGTCATGTTTGTCTTATGATGTAGCTGTTGAGGACTATTAGGTGCTACTGCCCATCATTTAGGAGGTGCATCCAAAGATCACTAATGTAACAATATCAACAGATTATTTCATGTACATGCTTACTCATCCATTCCCATGGATCATGATTCTAGATGAGCCTGCACCATTGTTAGCAGAGGGGGAGGAAGGAGGTCATGAGTAGAGGCAACAGAGAAAGGAGACGGAGGAGGAGGGGGATAGTAGCCATGATGGTGATGATGAGAGTGATGGGGGAGATGATGGGGGTGGAAGAGGAGGGAAAAATGTTTGTGAGATGAGAGTTCCTCACAAGAGGTGACATGTGTAGGTTCAGCTACCCTCACCACAATAGCAGAAAAATTGTTGCATTCTAGGTATAGGTCAAGACCTTATAGGGTCAACTAGAGTAGGTACAGTCTCTTCTTATATAGACACAGGAGCAGGTGCAAACTCTGACCGCTGAGAGAGATTCTGCTAGGTAGTAACTATTATAGGTACAAGGATAGCTTACACAAGTATAGGATCAAGGATAGGTGCAAGAAAAGGTGTAGGGGAAAATTTCCACATTGAATTCTGAGAGGGATGTCGTGAGACAGTAGGTGGAGCAGGCCGAGTTCATCATTGAGAGGCTACAATAGGTTGTGGCAGCTGTGGTACCTCAGATTATTTTAGAGAGCTTCATTGTTCTACATAGGAGGCCAAGTTCTATAGAGGTCAATATCATGATGTGGTTCCTCTAGAGCAGTGGAAGAGCTTTTCCCAATCTTGGTCAAGGAGGTCTCAATCTCAAACTATTGGTGTGGGTGTTCTGCAACCATTTCCTAGAGATCAAAGAGATCCTGGTGTGGGTCTATCAGGTGGAGGGGGAGGTATTGCTCCTAGGATTCCAACACCATTTTGGGGGAGCATGACATAGCTCTAGTTTATTATTTTCTAATGTATTCCTAGACATGTATACACTCTTTATTTAGTTAAGACATTGATGGTATTCTTCTTGTTGTCATACTTTATGATACACTGCCATATTTGATATTGATGTATCTCTTCATACCTTTGGATATCCTTGTACATTTCAACATTCTAATTTTGAGATTATATGATATGTGGTGATGATTATGATCCATGTGTTTATATGATTTTATACGATGATGGATGGTGTTGATGCATTTAATTTCTATGTTTATGATGATGATATGTTATGGATGCATTTAATTTATATGCTATGATGATGATATGTTGCGGATGCAAATGATGATGCAACTGATGTGTTATGATTCTATCATGATTTATCAATGATTCCTATATGATGCATGGGATCGATTTTATTATGCCAATTATATGTGATGTATTTGATGTATTTTTTCTTATTTGATGCAAATAAATGATGTCATGAATGGATGGATGTTAGATGAAATGATGGTATGATGGTACCTAATTCTATGTGTTTATGGGATGTATGCAATGATGATTTTGTTAATGATGATATGATATGATAATGCATGATGGATGATTATATGTTATGTGAGATGGATTTGATTATATACAAATGATACATTATGATATTTGATGTTCATAGTGATTATGTATGGATATAATGATAATGATACGTAATGATTATGTAGATGATGTGGATGATGTTTTGTAATAATATGGTTATGTGATGCAAATGATCATGCTTAACTAAATTTGTAATGCTTTGAAACTTTTAGGGTCTTAAGCTTAAATGAGTGAATCTATCCAGCTTCCAAGAGTCATGGGAAGGTTGTTATCAGTTGATTCTTTGTTAAGTTATGATTCACGAAACCAAACCTATTTCCCAATTCTTTTGGAAATGTGAAGAGACTCGCTCATTTAAGCTTAGTGAACCACTTTCTTAATGCAACTATATGAAATGAATTTGATTATATAAATGAGATACAATGCACATATTTTTCTTTTTTCTGATGCAAATAAATGGTGTGATGTATGTATGTATGAATGATGTGATAATGATTTCTAATGTATGCAAATGATGATGGAACTAATGTGTTTTTTGGTAATGTCAAGTGTACTCAATTTACATTAGTGCAAGAGATAACTCCATTGTTGCAGCTTTTGAAATCCCATAAATACAGATGCAAAGTAACATGGATGCCATCTAATTTAACCATGCAAATATCATATGGAAAATTTTTCATTCATAATAGTCAATTCATTGTGCTTTTTATCATCATTGGGCCTTTAAAATTTTGAAAGTGAGTACAAGCATTGATGACATATTTAGACCATGATGACCTGAGTACTACTTTCATGATGTTTGATAGTACAAGTTAATACAAACATCTAATTATAATTAAACTAAGATGACCTAAGTATTGCTTGTGTAAACAAGAAAGAATTAACTAGTTTCCTATGGAAATTCAAAATTTCATTAGTGATACTTTGTAGAGCACGTACTGTGACAATTTGCATAGTAATAATGATCAACTCACAGACAACATACAAAGAAAAATCATACTCCTTTACGAATCCTCTAGTTCAATACATCATCAAGGGGATCCAGAGATATGATAAAAAATTCAAAGTATAACAATTGAACATTCATTTTTAATGTGATAAACCCATGATTTAGAAGCAATATCATCCATTTTAAAGTTTTTTTTTGTTTCATTGATTTAGCTATTTTGATTTTGGATGGGTGATGTGTTTTTCATGGTGTTTGATGTTCAATGTTTGGTTGCACTATGATCATGTTTGTTGTGTTTCCCCTACTATTTTTTTTATGTTGCTTTAGGCTCAAAGTTTATTTCCCCTAGTGAGTTTAGGATTTTTCCCCCAGTCTAGTGTGAGACATGATTGCGATGCCAAGATATGTACATGATGCTTTTTGATGATAGGCAGATGGATGGCAAGAGTGAATGGAAAAAGTGAATTGTCAACATAATCAAATAGATAGAAAAGTTAACCTATCACAAATAGTGTCTCTTGCCAGGTTTTCACTACTTGCTTTCATTGCAATTTTTTAGACTTTATGATTTTTATTTTTATTTTTTCACTTTTTTTGTATTTTTCTTTTTTGTATTTTTCTGATTTTTTTTTGGATTTTTCTCTTTTTTCTCTTTTTTCTTTTTTTTGGGTGTTATGAAGATGCTTGTTTTCTAGGTTTTCATCAAGGTAACCATTTTTTCAAGACTCTTTTTGATGTTTTTGGCATTTTTGTAGGACTTTTTCTGATGCACTAGATGATCCAAGTGTAGAATTTCTTGAGATGCAAGTTTTTTAGGGATTCAGCAAAAAAATCCCCTTCTGGTGTGGACAATTGATATGCTCCTGATTTCAAGACTAACACAATGACAACATGACCTAGCCAGTTTGGTTCAAATTTTCCCTTCTCTCAATTTTTCTAATTATGGGGATTCTCTTTTAGGACTAAATCACCCACCTAAAATTTTCTAGGCTTGACTTTGTGATTGTAGCTTTTGCATATCCTCTATTGATAGGATTTTAGGTGATCCACTACATGCTGAAAATGTTCATCCAAGAGTTCCAATTCCTATAACCTAGACACTCTATAATCCTCATCTAAAATGATCCCTTTTAGAGACACATAGAGTGATGGTAGGTCAACCTCAATAGGTAGAATGGCTTCTAATCAATAGACTAGAGTGTATGGTGTATCTCTTGTCGAGATGTGGATGGTAGTTAGATAAGCTCACAAAGTAGGGTTCAATTGAACATGCTAGTCACGTCAAGCATTGTTGACAATTTTCTTCAAGATATTTAGGATAGTTTTGTTTGAGGCCTCTGCTTGTCTATTTCCTTGAGGATAATATAGTGTACAAAAATGATGTTGGATATTAAACCTCTCACAAAGTTCACCAACATCCTAATTTTTGAAAGGTGTGCCATTGTCAGTGATAATGGATTAATGGATGCCATATCGATAGATGTAGTTCAAGATGAGGGAAAAGATTCATTTTTGGTTGTGGTCAGAGGGAAAACTTTGATCCACTTCCTGAAATAATTAGTGGCTGTGATAATGAACTGTTTCCATTTAATGAAGGTGGATGAATTTTCCCCACAAAGTCCAATCCCCACTAACAAAAGGGCCATGTTGATGCAAAAGCTTGAAGTTCTTGTGTTGGTGCATGGATGAGATTGCTATGAATTTGAAACTTTTGGAATTTCTTGATGAAATAAAAAGAATCCCTCTCGATAGTCAGCCATTAATATCCTAGATAGATGAGTTTCTTGGCTAAGGTTAAACCACTCGAATGAGATCCACAAACATCTTCATGAACTTCCCGTAAAGCTATTTTAGACTTGTCATGTTCCAGATATTGGAGGAGAGTTTTGTCAAGACCTCATCAATAAAGGCTATCCATGATAAGCGTATGTCAAGTGGATTGAAAAATGAAGTTTCATTTTTTATTGTGGTACAAGTTAGGAGGGAGAGTATTGTCTTTTAGGTATGTATAGATTTTCTTGTAGAGGGAAGTGTCAACCTCAGTTAGATGGTAGATAACTTGGGATTCAAGATTGTCATAGGATGGGTTGAATAGTTGTTCTAGCATGAACTTGTAACAAGATCATATCTTTGAAATTTGCAAGAGAGAAGCAATGGTTGCCATGGCATCAATAGCTTTGTTGTTGCTTCAAGGAATCTATTCAAATCTTATTTCCACAAATTGCTTTCGATGTCATCAAACATTCTTTTATAAGGAATCAACTTGTCTTCTTGTGTTTGATAATCATCATTTACTTGATTAATGACTAGTTGTGAATCCCCATAGACATGTAACTTTGTGATCTTCCATTCAACTACTACTTTGATTCCAATGATCAAGGATTTGTATTTGGATATGTTGTTGGTGCAAGGAAACATTAGTCTGTAAGAATTGGGAATGGTATGTCCTTGTGGTGAGATAAACAAGATTCCAACACCTAATCCATGTTGTGTATAAGAGCCATCAAAGTATAAGACCCATTGTTGTGTGGACATTGTTAGGACATCAGTATTTGGAAACTCAATGTTCATTAGATGATTGTCTTCTAATCGTACTTCAGCTAATTGATCTGTGATTACTTGTCCTTTGATTTCCTTCCTATCAACATATTGGATGTCAAATTCACTCAACATCATGAGCCGCTTAGCTAGTCTTCCAGTTAGATTAGCTTTGCAAAGAAGGTATTTCAATGGATCTATCTTGGCTATCAATTTGATGGTATGGGTGAGCATATAGTGTCATAATTTTTGGATAGCAAACACTACTAGTAGAAAATCCTTTTCAATGAAGGTGTGGTTATGTGTAGGATCATAATGGGCCAAAAAGTGGCAATATGATGGGTATGTGGCTGATGAATCTTTTTTACCCAAAATTGATGAAACGAAAATGGTTTTTAAATGAGATTCTCAGATTTCCACCAATATAAATAATGCTTTACTTTGAATTTAATAAGTAATTATTATTCATTTTCTATTTAAATTATGAATAAAGTCCTGATTGATAGACTGATTGAAAAATATCTATAGATTTCAAACGATATCACATTTTTTATTCCAAAACATGTGTCACATTCTATGCTTTTCATACTATAGGATTAGAAAAAGAAAAATTGAATTTTATGGAGTTTTGACCAAGTTAAGGTGGTCAGACATATGAGTTTTTAATATTTTTTAAAAGTTGTAATAAAATATTCATAATTAATTATTTACTTGAAAAAATTACAAAAAAAATGCATCACATTGAGACATGAGTCCTCTACTTATATCTAAAATCTTATAAAAAAATATTATCATTTTATTTTGGTTAAGGTGGTCAAACAGACACCTACTTCTTGTTTTTTCCCTAAAATTTAAGTACTACTGCCTTGAAATTTCAAAATTTCACCATATAGATTTTTTTTTAGACAAATCTAGTAGTTTAGAAACTAAATTCAATTTTCTACAGATTCTATTCTTCAATATTTTTAAAATAATATAGATAACTTATTCAAATTTTTATGTCAAGTTTCCTAACTTTGATTTTTTCTAAGTTTTTTGCCACTTAAGGGCCTATTTTTTCCATGATGATCCTGAACATACCCGTGTAATTGATCTCATAGCCATTTACAGTTCTATTGATATAATAGATTTCTCTTTCTTTTCATGTTCAATCCTCCTGCGCTAATAAGGCTCCCAATGATATCTCAAGTTGTTACTATGTATAATAAAAGTGGCTTCCCTTCTGCTAGTTATATCAAGATAGGTGGACTCATTAGATATTGTTTTAATTGGTTGAAGGCTCCTTCATATTTCTTATCCCATCGGAAAGATACATTCTTATGTAGCAAGTGAGTGAAAGGATGGGTATTGTCTACCAGTTGTGAGATAAATCTTCGAATTGATTGGAATCTCCCTTGCAAAGATCATAATCGATTGATATTCTTGGGTGGTGGCATCTCCATGATGGATTTGACCTTTGTAATATCTACCTCAATGTCATTTTCTAAAACTATATATACCAAGAGTTTGGCTGAAGTCACCCCAAACACATATTTCTTTGTGTTTAATCATACATTAAACTTTTCTAGTCTAGTGAATATTTTATCCAAGATCTCTAGGTGTCCTTCTTTGGTGTATGATTTGGCTAATAGATCATCCACATAGTATTCCATGAATGTATGCATCATATCATGAAATATTTTCATCATAGCACACTAATACGTTGCTCCTGCATTCTTCAACCTGAATGGCATGATGTTCCAATAAAAAGTTCCCTACAGACATGTGAAGGTTGTCCTATCTTGATCTTCAGGTGAAATTTTGATTTGATTATAGCCAAAAAAACCATCCATGAGTGACAACATGCCATGTCCTATTGTTAGGTCCACAATGATGTCAGTGTTGGGTAGGGGAAAATCATCTTTTGCAAAAGCCTTGTTGAGATCCCTAAAATCTATGCACATTTTGATGCTCTTGTCTAGTTTTGAAATAGGCACAATGTTTGATATCCATTCAGCATAGTCAATTGGTCTAATTAACCCAACATCCAATAACTTCTTCAATTTTTCTTTTACCAATATGGCAATATGCGGATGCATTTTCCTTAACTTTTTCTTGACTAGTTTTACCCCTGTTGGTAGTGATAAGTGGTGCTTGAGGAGTTCTAGATCAATCCCTTGTATGTTAGCATATGACCAAGAAAAATTTACATGTCTTTCTATGAAGAATTTGATGAAGTTTGATTTTTCTTGATCTGTCAAGGATTCTGCTAGATGGACAATCTTTACTATTTCTTCATTGTTAATATTAATGGATTGGGTGGGTTCAACCAATACTTTAGATCGTTCCTATAAGTGTTCATGGATTTTGTCAAATCTTCAATCCTTTAGTGCCTCATAGAGGTTTTTGTCATTGGATATGATCTTTATTTTAACTTTTCTAGATCCGATATTTCCATTGAATAGTTTTCACCATCAAATATTTTTCCTATATTATTCATTTTGCAGCTGGAAAATTTGACACTGTCCTTGTTGAAATCTTCATTATGATGTTCAATGGTGGAATAGAGGAAATTGAAAATGGCCTCATCATTTGAAAATATGGGGATGTCCAATCGCTCAATTTGGTACCAATCAATGAGTTTGGGATGTATGAGGGGTAAGGAGTCATTGGATTGGCTAAAGTCAGAGGCATTAAGGGTTCCAATTTTAATGTCTTCGGATTTTCCAATAGTGAAATCAATGTCTATAAGGTAACTCTCCTTTTAATTATCCTTTTTGCTTTGAATTTGATCATCTTTGTTGGAATCATCAATATGTTGTGAGCCTATTTCAAGTGGTCTATAACTTGAACTTTGACCCTCCTCACGTATTTGTGTATAATTTTGTACCAAAATATTATGACAAGACTCTTCAAATAGTTTATCCCACTCATATTCATTTGAATCAGTTTCATGATCATCACTAGCTTGTACTTTTAGGATTCTTTCAATGAGTTGTTGTTTGGATTATTCTCTTGATTCTTCTCTATACCCCAATCCTATTTTATCCTTGGTCTACACTATGATAGGTTGTATTGGTTCTATGATGACTTCTTTTCTTTTACCAATAGGACATTTTCCCTTGTATCCCATCTTTTCCATGATTGTATTTCATTTTCCATACTACTTTGTTTGTACACTTGAGGTGGATGCTTGTGATGATTCTTCATCTTTGTATAACTAGTTTAAAACCTCTTTGTCATTTGAATCATCAACTAATGTTCCATACTCACCATTGTGATGATTGTTTTCTAGATGTTGATGGTTTCCCATATGACTAAGTTGGAAAAGATGAAAGTTTTTATAAACACAAGGATTTATCCAAAGAGTATTCCCCCATGCTCTTGTCTTTAAATTGGATCTTAGCAACTTGTTTTGATAAGAATTCAAGTTGAATTTCCTGATTTTGTGGTGTAATATTTGATGTAATTTCCTTACTTGAGAGATTGGCATCACTGATAACCTTATCCTTTGACTCATCCCTTTTCAACACCCACTTTGACAAGGAATTTAATTTTTTCCCATTATTTGATGAACCCTGAGTTTGAGCTTCCCTATTGTGTGGTACAAAATCATCTTGGGTATTCTTGAGGGTGTTACAATATCGGGGGTTATTTGAATTAGCTGCAATATTGATTTCATGCCTATTGAAAGGGAACTTCAAACATTGGTGATATGTGGATGGCATTGCATGTGTGTCATGAATCCATGAACTTTTGAAGAGTATGTTGTGTGCTAACTCTTTTTCTAACACTTGGCATACTATCAAATCTTGTGAAGATCTATCTTGGTCATCATATGCTTTTATTATGATTTTCCTTCTATGATCAATAACATTTTCTAAATAGCCTAGTGCATGGACAAGTTTCAAAGTATAGATATTCAAGCTAGCTCCACCATCTATTAGAACATGTTTAAGGTGGTGTTTATGCATTAAGACCTCAATGTGTAGGGAAGCATTGTTGGGATGATTGATAGATACATCATCATGTTCAAAAAATGACAAGTAGTGTATTGTAGTCAAATGTCTCACCATAGTCTGGAATTGGAAAACCTTTAAATTTTTTGGTACTATGGTGGTGACTAGAGCTTATTCCAAGATTTCCTTGTGAGCAGGTGAAATCTTGAGAAGTTCTAATATGGATATTTGTGTGGGTATTTTCTGCAACTAATCAACTATGTTAAATTGTGTTGTAGGGATAGTAGTAGTTGACTTGGACGTAGAAGGGGTAGCTCCTTTCAATGTTACCTTGGCTTGTCCTCATGTGATTGCATTGATGGGTGTGCTTTCTTGTTGCTCTCTAATTTTGATAACATTGATTTGATGTGAGGTAGTGTCAACATCATGGTGATGGTTTTCATTTGCAATGATTTTTTGTTCATGTTCAATGGTATTATCGTTTGTTGAGTTATCATTTGCAATAAGATTTGAGTTGTCATGGGTTTGATCGTCAACCACTTCGATGAGAAAAATGGTGGTGTGATAAACATAGTTTATGTTTCTTCCTTTGGGATTTGAAAAAGAAGATTCCACTTTTCCATATTTGGGTAGAGGGTTCTTGAACACTCCATGATCATTGTTGGTTTGGGGTCCTTCTAGAAATATAGTCTTCTTGTCAATTAGAACTTGTATCAAGTGCTTTAACTCCATGCAGTCATTGGTTTTATGTCCTTTGTTGCAATGAAAGTCACAAAAATGAGCATCATTCCACAATGGAGGCTTAACTTGTGGTTCCCAATTTCTTCCCTCTAGTAATGTTATGACTTTAGCTTCAATAAGTTCCTTTAGTGCTGATTCTGACGATTGTCCCAAAGGGATGAACCTCCTTCGATTTGAGGATGTTTGATATGATGATATTCTAGATTCAACATTACCTTAATTATTTCTTTGGTTGAAATTTTGGTTGTTGTTTTGGTAGTTTCTTTGGTTGTTGGGGGGTTTGTTAATCTGATTAGTTTTGGTAGCAACTGCAATTAGGTTGAATACAGGTTTTGGATTTTGAATTTCAACTACACCATCGTTGTTTCCAATTTTCTTGTTTTGTTGCCAAAACTTTGGTTTGTCCCCACTATTGTAATTTTTGGAGGATTTTGATAAGTTGTTTGCATTGTATATCTTGATGAATTCTCTCTTGAATAAAGCCTCTTTGATTTTAATCCCATTTTCAATCAACTTTTCAAAGGTTGGTGGACATTGCAACTCCAATCTCTAACTCATTTCGTCATTTAGATTGTCAATAAATATTTCTATCTTTTCCTTTTTAGGTATAGGATGAGAATATCATGCAAATAACCTTTTCCATTTTTGTAAGAATACAAGGAATGATTCACCCTTCTTTTGTTTCAAGTTACAAATATCTTTCATGGTGATGTCATGTAAAATATTGTAAGAATATAGGGTGATGAACTTTTTGACCAACTCCTCAAATGTGTTAATTGGTGGGGTGAGTTTGGAGAACCATTCAAGACATTGGCCACCTAGACTTCATGGGAATAATCTCATTAAGTATGTTTCCTCATATGAAAATTCAAGACTCATGGTTCTAAATTCCACCACATGGTCTATCAGATCAAGTTTTTCATTGTATTTTTCATATTTCGGGAATTCACAATGTTTTGGAAAGGGGATTATGTGGATATTGTGATCAAACATATATGGAAAAATGTCTTGGATCAAGTATCATTTCTAGGTTCCTCTTTGCATATTGATAATTTGTTGTTGAAGGTTATCCATTTGGTGAGTTAGGGAAACCACTTGTTCCATTTATTTTTTGAATTGTTTTGGAGGTGCTTTCAATTGATTCACATCAAAATCTTTGAGTAATTTGACACCTTGTTTAGCTAGCATAAGGAGGTACTTTTCTCCATTTCTTTCAAAAATATTTTCTAATAATTTGTGGAAGTTGGGGTCTTGTTCAACATGTTGGATGCCTTCCTCGGTTATTTCTTCCCCTTCAGTTTTGTTGAGTGCATGGAAAGGATTCTCTTTAGCCTTTATGATGGTGTTTTTTGTTTAACTATTTTGAGTTTCATTGATTTGAGTCTCAATGATTGGAGTTTCAATTTTTTTATTTTCAAGTCCTTTTTCCTTGAGTTTTTGTTTTTGTAACCTTGTTTGAATGGGCATACAGGTGTTATAGTTTTGAGTAAATTTTGATCTAAGTTTGGAAGAGTACCAAGGATTATAGCCAAGTTAAATAGAATGAAAAATTATAATGAGATCAAGTCTGATTTGACTATCTATCTCCATTTTTTGATGAGAGGATGATAAATCCTAATGATGAAATGAGATTAAGTTTGATTTGACTATCTATCTCCATTTTGTGATGAGAGGATGAAAAATCCTAATGATGAAGCTAGGCTTAATAATCAAAGGTGTGATAAGTTTGATTATTTTGACACATTGAGATGTTAGATCTTGGTTTAGGTTCAAAAATTCCACTTGTAGAGGTCAATTTTAACTATTTTAGATTCTAAGGTACCTATGGAATGATTCTAGAATTGAGAAAATTTTGAAATTTTGGTTCAAACTGTGAAACCAGACACAAATTTTCTTCCTATACGAGATGGTCAAATATTTGGAAATGTCTTGGATTTTGAAAATGGTAAATTGAATACAAGTTAGGATTGTTCTTTGAAGCTCTTTTGTAGAAATTGAATACCAATCTCTCTCTAAATTCATAGAGTGTTGAGAGACATTTTTCATGAGCTTTTGGACTAAGAACTTTGGACTTTGGTTTCCAGATTTTAATCTTTCATGAAATCATTTGATAAAGCACATGTTTAGACTTTGTTGTACCCGAGGAATGATTTTGGATTGAAAAATATTTTGATTTCTAGTTCAAACTATGAAATCAAAGAAAATTTTAACTCTTGGGTTTTTCATTTAATGGATGCAATAAATCAAAGCCCAGATGCACTAAAAGACTTGAAAGATGTGCTAAACTAGAGGACAAATGTGCTAGAAAATTACATAGATGTGCTATAAGATTTCTTGAATGTGCTAAAATAAAGGATCAATGCACCACAGTATAATAGAGGGTAAATGTGATTGAAAAATGCACAGACACACTAGAAAAAAGGATAGATGTGCCAATTTTTGCACAGACGTGCTAAAATATTGACTATATGTACTAGCACAAAGGACAAATGTGCTAGAGTTTTGCATAGATGCACTATAATAGTAGTTGGATGTACTAATAGATTTCACCTATGCACTAGAAGATGCAATAGATGTGTTGAACTATGAAACGATGTAGTTTGTTGATTTTTTATTTTTTTTTGAATCAAGGTTTTCACTTTCCACATGTGATATTTTTGTTTGAAATTGGTTCAAAAACACATTGGTAAAGACACATCAAGCATGTACAAACTTAGGCTATCTAGGACTATATTTGTTGAATTCCCACTTGGATTTTACTCCAACTATGCTTACTTATAGTGGATGATTAGATACTTGACCCCACTGGCTCCCCTCCACAACACTCACTTCTATGGGGTAGCCAAGCATTAATTCCCATGAATCTCCCATGACATATTTTTCATCTCTACTAAAAGCCACAAGAATGTGGGACAACTTTAGACCAATCATTCTTGCACCAACAAATAGATTAAATATTTTTTCCTTGCTACAACAAAGG
The DNA here is from genome assembly GCA_007258455.2 of Sequoia sempervirens. Classification (NCBI taxonomy): domain Eukaryota; kingdom Viridiplantae; phylum Streptophyta; class Pinopsida; order Cupressales; family Cupressaceae; genus Sequoia; species Sequoia sempervirens. Next base: position 303,872,663 of record VDFB02270651.1, on the reverse strand, counting down.
GTTTTAATATAGGCATTCCATTCATGGGGTATCATCCATGTGGCAATAGACCATTGCTTCCCTTCTTCTCAGAACAATCCTCATGATACTTGAACTTTCCCCAAGTACCCACATTTATATCCTAGTTGGAAGTCACTTGGATTTAGTGTGTTACTGGTTGGGTCGTTCCCTTGGGTGATTACTTTTTCCCACAAGGAAGATCCTCTATGGATAAAAAAAGGTGAGCAAGTACATCTATAGCTAAACCAATCTTTTTTGTGTGTGAACAAAGAGAGAACACATGTGATATGCTCAATTCACACTCGCAAAAAAAAGTGAATGGGTTTGGCTTTTTTGTCACCTAGTTAAGGGGAGAGCATATGCCTACCATTCATCAAGCATGAAAGACATGGTGTTTTTTTATCCTTCCTAATTATGCTAGATTCCTATCTTAAACAAAAGAAAGCATTTAAATAGCTCCAACCCCTACATAAATAATTATTATTTTGATAAATTTGTCTTTGACCAACGTATATAAGTACCTACAAGCAAAAAACACAAATTAGTTCTTAAATTTTGTAATTTTAACCCAATGTGCCAAAACAGTCATCGCATGTGCTAAAACATCAATGTGCTACAAGAACTAACCAATGCGCTAAAAAAACTACTATATGTGCTAAAAGACCAGCCGAATGCACTTAGGCAGATACTAAATGCACTAAAAGAACACCCTAATGTGATAAAATAGATATTGAATGCACTATAGAAAAAATTGAATGTGCTAAAATACTCCTTGTATGTGCTAGAATATTTGTTGGATGCCCTGATAGAAATGTTTTATGTGTTGAAATAGACCCTATATGCACTAAAATATTCCTTGAATGCACCAAAAAAAAAGTCATATGCACTAAAAGAATTCATGGTTGCACTAAAATGTCACATCCAACCTATTTAAATGAAATTTTCTAGAAAATTGTTAGAGTATGGGGTCTGGCCCCATGGTGGGCACCATTTTGTGTGTGTGTGAAATGTGGAAATTATTAGTAAATCAACACAAACCTTAAAGAAACAAATTATATCAAAGATTTGAAATAAGTAAACTACTCTATTTTGTAGCTAAATAAATCTTTTAAGAACATTTGATTGTCCTCTATTCCCAATGGTTTATTAAACCATTTGGTGCTCAGATTTCTTTGTGCACTATGGTTGTTAAAATTGAAACTTAGGAAATGATACAATATTCAACATGCAAGCCAATTAAGTTCCTAAATGAAACTATACGATGGAAAGGATACTGGATACTATGATGAATGAATGATGGTGCTAGATTATTCAAGGTAGATACTATGGTATTGAAATAGGATGATACTCCATATGCTCAAATGCTAACTATGAATATGTTAATCTAAAATGAAAGTATGATGGAAAGGATGAAATGAAAGTATGTTGGAAAGGATGACATAAAATACAACTATGAAGCAAAAAGTGATTCTAAGATCTAACTATGATGCAAACATGATATAAAATGTAACTATAAGGCTGCAAAATGCGCCAACACTCAAACAATGTTCCTGCATGATAACTCTACTCAAATGTGGATGCAAAATACAATGGAAAAGGGTTATATTTATAGGCTTTTCCAAGCATCTTGTGAGGTGGTAACAATCGACAGTCCAGATTCAAACAAGAGGGATGAATGGTGGAGATAAAGAGAATCAAGAATGTGTTCCCTTGACCAAAGACAACATGCCAAATGGATGGAGGAATCTCTTGACCAAAGGTAACATGCCAAATGGATAGAAGACCAAAGTGTGGGAAGAAAAGACCGTGTGTTTGAAAATTGGTTGAAGAAGTGTGTGAGGAATAAGCCATGTGTTTGAAAATAATTCTAATTTAAAAATTAGAATTATTTAATTTCATGTGACCTTGGTGAGGTGGCATAAAAAATTGTAGACATGTGCTTGAATTCTTAATCATTATTAGTGAAACTTAATTAAATAAAACAAACTTATGAGTTTTTTTTATTTAATTAAATTAGAAGAATATGATTTTAGATTTGAAGAATTAAAGAATATGAACAATATAAATAAATTGAGAATTTATTTATACATAGTTGAATATTAAATAAATAACTAGTATTTAATTAATTAAATTTCATGACCAATTTTAGGTGTATACAAAACTATACAAAATTAACATACAAACTTTAAAAATTACAAAAAATAGTTAAATTTGAAATGAACATGCAAATTTGCTTAAATAGTATTTGCATACATATACATACACATACATATACATTGAGTGAGTTTGAGCATGTGCATACAAAATTAAAAATTCAACATGTACATACATTTAAAATAAAAAATATGACACATAATTTGCATCCATACATCATTCAACTAAACTATGTACATACATAAAAATTTCAAAATTTAAGATCTAGAACTATATGCAATTTTAATACATGTACATGCTAAAAAATAAACTTGAAACATTCAAAAAAAGCTCATTTTATGTCTAATGCATATACATACATATACATACATACATACACACATACATGCATGCATATATATATATATATATATATATATATATATATATATATATATATATATATATATATATATATATATATATATATATATATAGTATATAGACATAAAATGTATACTATATATATATATATATATATATATATATATATATAGTAGATAGACATAAAATGTATACTATTATAAATTCATCATTATAAGTTCATAAATTCCACCAAAATCATAAATTCATAACTATTTAAGATCATTGTCTTAATTTAGAAACTATTGTGGCTCTCTACTACATCTCTTCATTTCTTTGTGTTTTGATTTTTAGAATAATAAGTTCTCCTCTCCTCTAGCCATTTTTGATGCTCATCTAAGATCCCATCCATAGCCCTGACAACATCAACAATGGTTTGCATCCTAGATGCAAACATCCTCACAAGTAGTGTGACACATTCTTCATTTTGAACAATGTTGATTTGATCTTGGATGGTTCTAACATTGGCATTGATTCATGTTTACAAATGAGCACCATCAATTTCAGGTGGTGGAGGTGGGGGTTTGGGTATGTGCAAGATCATGATGGGCCAAAAAGTGGCGATATGATGGGTATGTGTAGGGTATGTGGCTGATGACTTTTTTTAACCCAAAATTGATGAAATGAAAAGGGATTTTAAAGGAGATTCTTGGCTTTCCAGAAATATAAATTATGCTTTAATTTGAATTTAATGAATAATTATTAGTCATTTTCTATTTGAATTATGATTAAAGTCTTGATTGATACGCTGATTGAAAAACATATATAACTTTCAAATAGTATCACATTTTTTGAATTTGAAACATGTGTCACATTCTATGCTTCACATACTATAAGATTTAAAACAAATTGAATTTCATGAAGTTTTGACCAAGTTAAGGTGGTAGACATACAAGTTTTTATACTTTTTAAAAGTCAATAAAAAATTCATAATTAATTATTCACATCGGTACATGAGTTGTCTACTTATATCTAAAATCTTATAAAAAAATATTATCATTTTATTGTGATTAGGGTGGTCAGACATACACCTACTTCTTATTTTTTCTTTGAAATTTAAATACTATTGCATTGAAATTTCAAATTTTTACCAAATAGATTAAAAAAAAAAAAAAAACCTTGTATTTTAGAAACTACATTCAATATACTACAGATTCTATTCTTACATTTTTTTGAAATAATATAGATAACTTATTCAAAATTTTATGTCAAATTTCCTAACTCTAATTTTTCTAAATTTTTTCCCACTTGAAGGCCTATTTTTTCCATGATGATCCTAGACATACCAGATTATGAGGTGGAGTGGGTGGAGGTGGAGGTGAAGGTAGTGGAGATGGATGGTGTGGAGGTGGATTGCGAATATTATTGAATTTATCCATGTGATCTCTAAGATATGATTGAACCTGCATTAGATTTGTTATTTCAAAATGTAAGATACATGTTTAGGAAATACCCTTAAACCATTCAATAGAAATGGCCTGATTGAATACAAATGATAAAATATGTAAGCCTCATTTATGTCTAATGCATGTTACTTGAAGGAAAATATAATTAACTATTAATATATATAGGACAATTTATGAATGATATAGGGTTTACAGTTTAGAGTTTAGGATTTAGGTTTTAGGGTAATAGGATGGATTAAGGGGATATACATAGTAAGGTCTTACTACAAAATGACATGGATTTTAAGTGAATAAAATTTGGTGAATATGACCAAGGAAACCAAATTTCATTAACGTCTGAGGCAACTTCACCAAATTTTATTCACTTGAGCCATGCCATTTTGTCCTAGGAACTTACTAGACATAGATCCCCTTAAGCCATCCTATCACCCTAAACCATAAATTGATCAACCTAGATCATGAAATGCCATTCATATTATAATCTTGCATAATCTTATTATTGTTAAATTTGGTTGCCTTGGGAAACTTAACCAAATTTTGAGAACTTATTTGATCCCCTTAATAAATGTCATATTAGGACACCTTAAGACATTCTAAAGTATGGCTTGACGGGATCTATGTAGTAAGGTCCTAGTACAAAATGAGATGGCTTAAGTGAATAAAATTTGCTGAAGATTCCTAAGGAAAGCAAATTTCATTAAGGTCCTAGGCAACTTCACCAAAATTTTGTTCACCTGAGTCATGTTAGTTTTTCCTAGCACCTTACTAGACATAGATCCCCTTAAGCCATCCTATCACCCTAAGCCATCAATCAATCAACCTAGATCATGATTTATCTCATTCATATTACAATCTTGCATGATCTTATTATTGTTAAATTTGGGTCCCTTGGGAAACTTCACCAAATTATGAGAAATTATTTGATCCCCTTAAGAAATGTAATATTAGGACTCCTTAAGACATTGATTTATGGTTTAGGGTGATAGGATGGCTTAAGGGGATCTATGTCTAGTGAGTTCCTAGGACAAAATGGCATGGCTCAAGTGAATAAAATTTGGTGAAGTTGCCAAAGGCAACCAAATTTCATTAAGAGCCTAAGAAAAAATGATGGCTTTAAGGCTTAGGGTTTAGAGTTTAGAGCTTAAATTTTAGGGTTTAGGGTTATAGGATAGCTTAAGGGCATCTATGTAGTAAGATCCTATGACAAAATTACATGTGTGCCATTGAAAATTGGACCCTTCTAATTTTCTTGGTCTTTTAGGTCTTGTTTCATAGTGTTGGAGCTATGTTGCTTTTATTTTATGATGTATCTTGGCTTGTACATGCTTATTTTGGTGCTAAAATTCAAAGAACAACGTCTTATGAAGATGTTGGGAATTTTTGTAAGACATTTCTACATTCTTCTAGACTCCATTTTATGCAATTCACCTAAAAATTTCATTATTACACATCAACAAGTCCTATTTTAAAGTGTTGTAAGGTCTTGTAACAAGATTTCACACTTTTCTAGGTATATTTTAACTATTTAAACCCTTCCAATGATTTATTTTATCTCTTTATGCCCTCATATCCTTATATTAAGTGTATTTTTGTGTCCTATCCCGACAAACAACATTAAACATGATTTTTTTCCAAACACTTGGTTGTGGGTCCCAGGTGGGACTCATTCACCAAGGTTGGCAAATGAGTCCCCCTTGGCCCTAAATTCAAAAAAAATCAAATTTTCTTTCAATATTTTACTCAAATTCACTTCATGTCGGCCTATGATTAGGTATGAATGGATACTAAGGCACAATATTTGTATAAATATGTTATTTTAAGCTCATTTTACATCTCCCATTCACTCATTCATTCAAGCATTCAGAATTCAAGTTATCTTCAAGCACTCAAGCATCTTGCATCATCAACTCAAGCACTTTGGAGTAGCCATTGACATCACTTCAGATTTGCATATTAAAGGATGTGGTAAGTTTGCAATACTTTCATGTTATTCATTTATCATTTCCTTTGCATGTCATTCATTTCTATTAGGTTTCATTACCGAAGTGAGGTTTGACGAAGGAAAACCCCTATTCACTAACCCTCCAACATTTTTCCCCTTTTCATGTGTCTTTGAAGCCTTTGTTTTGTAGATTTGACAGGTTTAAAGGTGTTGAAAAGTGGATTTCAAGTCCACTAGGCTCTTCAAATCAAATCATCATCTATTCAAGCATTTTGAGTGACTTTCTACCCGTTTTCTATAGAATTGACCCTGACAACCTGATATTTAGTCATTTCCAGATCTCGAGAAGCAGTGTTGACCTTTGAATTTTCAAGAATCTTGGGGATGATTGATTTTATAGCATTGGAAAATGAGTCCCACCTAAAATTTGAAGATTTGTATTTTTTCAGAAATCAATGTTGGTGTAATTAATTATTAATTATTAGTTTACTTAGGATTTTTTTAATTCCTAAGATATAGGATCTTATCTTTATCTTATCAAGCTATCTTGTTGCTCAAGATAAGATTAGGTTTAGGCATCTTTGCTTTTATAAAGCAAATTATCTCTTGTAATTATCTGTCTTTTCGAATATATCAAATTGCATGTTTTTATGCAAATCTCTACTTTTTCATTTTCATCTTCTGTGGTAGGATTATTCTGGTTCGCAATCAGATCATGGGTTTCTAACATGGTATCAGAGCCTTGATTTGCAGCCCTTTCTCAGATTTCTGGAGAGATTCATTGTAGAGTTCGTTCGAGGTCCCTCAAGGATTTTTCTCCTCGAGTATATTTATGCAGCATTTTGGATCAAATCAAGTTTTTCCATTCGATTAAGAGCATTGGAAAAGATTGAGGTTTGATGAAAGCCATTTTTTATTAGAGCCATTTTTAGTTTTGCTTCATAAATCTAGCTTCCGCTCAGTTGTAGGAAAAATGATTTCTGGGTTTTGTAGCTAGGGTTGAAATCTGATCTGGGTATCTTTCAGTTTTTAATTTCCCTCATGGATCTGAAGAAAATAGCTGCACAAAAATTGTCACACGTCATTTTTTCTCCTCACTAAAGGTTTTAAAAAAATAATTTTTTATCTTCTGCTTGCTGGACCAAAAAATGATTTCTGGGTTTTATTTTTTGCTTCAAAAAATTTTTGGGTTTCTATTTTTGTCATCTCATTATAAACAGATTTTTCAAAAGTCAAATTTGAAGATTTTTCATCATGGAGGCAGATGTGAACATTGGTTTGTGCATGCACTCATTTTTGTTTTCATGCACTAGGTTTGCATTTTCTCTGTAGTTTATGCATATTTTGCATTATTTCCTTTTACAATCATTGGGTTATTGTAATAAATGAACTGAGATAAAGTTCCATTAAGGGGGGTTATTGCATCCATCTTTGATGATTGGTGACAACTCGCATGAATTTGTCTGGTTTCCTATTGTCTCCTTTTAGCTTCTTTCTTGCTTAGCTGGACACATCATTGGTTTGTTTCGGTTCACACTTCACATTGGGATTTTATAGTTCTTGATCCGCATTGGTTCAGATCTTTCTCATTTGAAGGCCATGGTTTTATGGTTAATGTTCCAAAATCTTGATGGTACTCATCCTATGGGCAGTTTTAGTTTTAGTTTGGCATTGGCTTTGAGACACAGCTTCCAGATTTGTCACCATTATGGGTCCATTCATCCTTTCATCTACTGTTGTTCACAGATTCCAGAGTTGATCTCGTATGTGAGTTTCCAGTGTTCCTTGGCATCGGGTCTGTTGTTGCATTTGTGATTCCGATTGGTATTTTGCAAACAGAAGTATCTTTCCTTGCTTTCTGGATTTGGGGTTCCAGTGTTGCTTCATCAAAGTTCTTCCAGTGTTTCTTCACGGCAGCTCATCTCACTGAGGGGGTTTATCTCTCTTTGCATTTGTACATGAGTACCTGATCAGGCCTTGTTGTCGGGACTCATATTTGCATAATAATCTACTTCTCCCTAAGCTGCACTTATGGGGGGGTGGTGGTGTAATTAATTATTAATTACAGTTAGCATAAGTTTACTTAGGATTTATTTAATTCCTAAGATATATGATCTTATCTTTATCTTATCGAGCTATCTTTTTGCTCAAGATAAGATTAGGTTTAGGCATCTTTGCTTTTATAAAGCAAATTATCTCTTGTAATTATTTATCTTTTTGAATATATCAAATTGCATTTTTTTATGCAAATCTCTACTTTTTCATTTTCCTCTTATGTGGAAGGATTATTCTGGTTTGCAATCAGATCATGGGTTTCTAACAATCAAGTCCTGGTTGTCACAAATCATATTCCTACACTTTTTCACCAGTCGGAGGACTGATTTGCTACCCTTGGAAAATGAGTCCCACTTTGAAAAATCACAAATTTTGATCAGCATTCCAGAAATTCCAGAAATCTCATACATCATCCATGTGCACTCAGATTTGATCCTTTACTTTTTGTTCTGCATATTTCTTTCTATTTCTTCATATTTCATAGTTGTTTGCATATCACACTATGTTTTCAAACTTAGCATACATTGCATCTTCACATTCCTTCTAGATCATTTTAATCAATCAATCACACTCAGATTAGTTCATTTACATCATATTACATTCCATACATCCTAATTTAGATGAAGAAAATGCATTTTAGGAGCCCTAATCTCTCTTTCTAGGTGAAAAATCTTAAGAAGAGAGCAAGCATTTCGGGTTCCTAAAATCTATTGTTCATTTTGGTGAACCCGACTCTTGAACATTTTTAAACTTTTGATTGTATTCATAAGTTGCATCCTATTTTTCATTTGCATTGATATTCAATTAGGACATTGAATTGGTTATTGCATTCTAGGATCCTTCATTTTGCATTAGTGAAAAGCTCATTTAGTTTTCATTCTTGCATTCAAATTCATTAAAAAAACTAAAATCTTGCATATTGTGCCTTTTTTTTGCATTGTGAAAAGCATTTAATTCATTCTTAAAATTCTAAAAAAAAAAAATCTATCTTGGGACTCATTCGCCACCTAGGGCGAATCAGTCCCTCTGCATATTTTAGACATTCATTCTGCATTTTTGTTTCATGTATTCATATCTCTATTACAATTAGCAGATCTTCTATTATTTGCATTTCCATCCACCTTTCCTTTGTGGTACTTGCATGAGTATTTGGTGCCCTATTGATAATACTTTAGTGAGAAGAAGTTCTAAACTCATGGCATCCCACGATAGCACTTTCATTGTGGACCTTGGGATCTCATGAGCTCCTACTCCTAATATGGACAATGGTGCATTAGGCCCTAACAATACCACATCCATGCCTTACCCTTTTCATCCTATGCATGTTGAAAATCAAAACAAGTCTCTCCTACAAGAAAAGGTTATTAACATTCATGAGGACTTTGCACATTTACAACAAGATTTGTCACTTTAAAAAATTTCCACCATTGCTATACCTGCTATTGAGAACCTTCATCACTTAATTGAAAGTGATGATGGATTTCAAGTGTTCAAACAAATAGCCAAAATGTACAACAGACATGCCTCTTCCCATACTAAATAAACAAACATTCTTGTCACCCAAGGACTATATCAAGTTCCTCCTCCTTCAACCATAGCTTCCATACCAACTTACACCAATCCAAAAGTCCATACAACTTTACATCAATCCAATTTTGTCGTTACTTCTTTCCCAATTTCCACAAACATTCCTACTTATTTTGTGGCATCATAACCTCCTTCCACAAATTTCACACCCCTCACTATTCCTCCCACTGAACTCCTAACATCACCTACACTCTATTACCATTTTCCCTTCTACCTCAACCCCATTATCATGATCCCTTTATGACACAACTCCTTAACACTATTTCATCCATGCAACACCAACTTTCCACCATTACTTAAGCTCAAGCCATTTCACCCACATATCTTGTTCATAGCAGCCCCTTATCATTAGAAATATTATGTACCTCAATGCCACAAGGGATAGAAATGCCGCGATTTGAGAAATATGGAGGAAAAGGAGATCCTATCAATCATATCAATTCTCTTACTGCCTTTTGTTGTGACTTTGAAATTGACAATAAACTTTTAGCAAAAATCTTTCTAAGGACCTTGAAAGATACTACTTTAGAATGGCTTTCCCACTTGTCTAATCATTCCATCCATTCATTTAATGAATTGGAGGAATCTTTCATTAATCACTTTCAAGCGCACATGACACCTAAAAAGAAAATGGCCGATCTTATTTGATGTAGACAAAACACTGATGAAAAAGTAACCAATTTCATCTATCATTACCAGTCCTTATATGCTCAAGTTGATGTCCAAATTCCATATGCACATCTGCAAAAGATGTTTATTGATAATTTTCACACTAACCTTCAAGATAAACTTATGATGATGAAATTCCCTTCATTCATGCATTTGTGTATAACCTTATGTGAGTATCAAAATATAGTTTCAAGTCGCAAGTCAAACTCCACTTCTAGCTAAATTGACAAAACTAAAAAATAACAATCCACACCAAAACAACATACAAAATTTCTACAAACCTAACCAAGGTTTCTTAAAATTCAGTTCAACTCCTCCACTCCAACCACAATCAACTTCACAATTTAAAAATTCAATGGGCACCTCTAAAATAGTCATGCCTTATCATAATGGTGATCCAAATAGATGTTTCACTCCTTTACATGAAACCCTCCACCAAACAATGAACCAACTCATCCAAAAAGACATGCTTACCTTACCACCTATTAAACCACTTGATCCTAATAAACCCTTACCTCCTACCTTCAAGCCTAATGCTTATTGTCATTTTCTTCATCAAAATGTCTACGACACCAAACATTGCAAGAATTTTAAACATCTAGTTCAAGACATCATTGATTCAAGCGAATTGACCATTATGGGTGTTAATGATGAAGGCAATAAGTCCATTGCACCCCCTAACCAAATCTCTAAATCTTCACCAACCCTATGCCTTAGCACACTACCTCATTCATCAAGGCTAGTGAACCTTCAAAGCCTTATGTAATGACTGTTGATACACATGACAAACAACCTGATACTATGCCTCCAAGCTAGTCCTATGGATAAACTTGTTGCCATGATAGGCGTTATCCCTTGCAAGGGCCAAACCACTCAATCTCTTGATAGTAATTTTTCTACTAAAGACATAATACCAAATCTTCCTTATGGTCCTCTCTACCTAGCTAGTAGAATCTATGATAAACCTACTAATGGGATATTACTAGATCCAACTTGTGGTGAGAATGTGATCAGAGAATAATTTCTAGTATTGCATGATCTATATCAAGCCATTGCACCCACATATCTTGTTCATAGCAGCCCCTTATCATTAGAAATATTATGTACCTCAATCCACAAGGGATATAAATGCCGCGATTTGAGAAATATGGAGGAAAAGGAGATCCTATCAATCATATCAATTCTCTTACTGCCTTGTGTTGTGACTTTGAAATTGACAATAAACTTTTAGCAAAAATCTTTCTAAGGACCTTGAAAGCTCAAGCCATTGCACCCACATATCTTGTTCATAGCAGCCCCTTATCATTAGAAATATTATGTAACTCAATGCCACAAGGGATAGAAATGCCACGATTTGAGAAATATGGTGGAAAAGGAGATCCTATCAATCATATCAATGCTCTTACTGCCTTGTGTTGTGACTTTGAAATTGACAATAAACTTTTAGCAAAAATCTTTCTAAGGACCTTGAAAGATACTACTTTAGAAGGGCTTTCCCACTTGTCTAATCATTCCATCCATTCATTTAATGAATTGGAGGAATCTTTCATTAATCACTTTCAAGCGCACATGACACCTAAAAAGAAAATGGCCGATCTTATTTGATGTAGACAAAACACTGATGAAAAAGTAACCAATTTCATCTCTCATTACCAGTCCTTATATGCTCAAGTTGATGTCCAAATTCCATATGCACATCTACAAAAGATGTTTATTGATAATTTGCACACTAACCTTCAAGATAAACTTATGATGATGAAATTCCCTTCATTCATGCATTTGTGTATATCCTTATGTGAGTATCAAAATATAGTTTCAAGTCGCAAGTCAAACTCCACTTCTAGCTAAATTGACAAAACTAAAAATAACAATCCACACCAAAACAAAATACAAAATTTCTACAAACCTAACCAAGGTTTCTTAAAATTCAGTTCACCTCCTCCACTCCAACCACAATCAACTTCACAATTTAAAAATTCAATGGGCACCTCTAAAATAGTCATGCCTTATCATAATGGTGATCCAAATAGATGTTTCACTCCTTTACATGAAACCCTCCACCAAACAATGAACCAACTCATCCAAAAAGACATGCTTACCTTACCACCTATTAAACCACTTGATCCTAATAAACCCTTACCTCCTACCTTCAAGCCTAATGCTTATTGTCATTTTCTTCATCAAAATGTCTACGACACCAAACATTGCAAGAATTTTAAACATCTAGTTCAAGACATCATTGATTCAAGCGAATTGACCATTATGGGTGTTAATGATGAAGGCAATAAGTCCATTGCACCCCCTAACCAAATCTCTAAATCTTCACCAACCATATGCCTTAGCACACTACCTCATTCATCAAGGCTAGTGAACCTTCAAAGCCTTATGTAATGACTGTTGATACACATGACAAACAACCTGATACCTATGCCTCAAGCTAGTCCTATGGATAAACTTGTTGCCATGATAGGCGTTATCCCTTGCAAGGGCCAAACCACTCAATCTCTTGATAGTACTTTTTCTACTAAAGACATAATACCAAATCTTCCTTATGGTCCTCTCTACCTAGCTAGTAGAATCTATGATAAACCTACTAATGGGATATTACTAGATCCAACTTGTGGTGAGAATGTGATCAGAGAATAATTTCTAGTATTGCATGATCTATATCAAGCCATTGTACCCACATATCTTGTTCATAGCAGCCCCTTATCATTAGAAATATTATGTACCTCAATGCCACAAGGGATAGAAATGCCGTGATTTGAGAAATATGGAGGAAAAGGAGATCCTATCAATCATATCAATGCTCTTACTGCCTTGTGTTGTGACTTTGAAATTGACAATAAACTTTTAGCAAAAATCTTTCTAAGGACCTTGAAAGCTCAAGCCATTGCACCCACATATCTTGTTCATAGCAGCCCCTTATCATTAGAAATATTATGTAACTCAATGCCACAAGGGATAGAAATGCCACGATTTGAGAAATATGGTGGAAAAGGAGATCCTATCAATCATATCAATGCTCTTACTGCCTTGTGTTGTGACTTTGAAATTGACAATAAACTTTTAGCAAAAATCTTTCTAAGGACCTTGAAAGATACTACTTTAGAAGGGCTTTCCCACTTGTCTAATCATTCCATCCATTCATTTAATGAATTGGAGGAATCTTTCATTAATCACTTTCAAGCGCACATGACACCTAAAAAGAAAATGGCCGATCTTATTTGATGTAGACAAAACACTGATGAAAAAGTAACCAATTTCATCTCTCATTACCAGTCCTTATATGCTCAAGTTGATGTCCAAATTCCATATGCACATCTACAAAAGATGTTTATTGATAATTTGCACACTAACCTTCAAGATAAACTTATGATGATGAAATTCCCTTCATTCATGCATTTGTGTATATATCCTTATGTGAGTATCAAAATATAGTTTCAAGAGTGCAAGTCAAACTCCACTTCTAGCTAAATTGACAAAACTAAAAAAATAACAATCCACCTAAAACAAAATACCAAAATTTCTACAAACCTAACCAAGGTTTCTTAAAATTCAGTTCACCTCCTCCACTCCAACCACAATCAACTTCACAATTTAAAAATTCAATGGGCACCTCTAAAATGGTCATGCCTTATCATAATGGTGATCCAAATAGATTTTTCACTCCTTTACCTGAAACCCTCCACCAGACAATGAACCAACTCATCCAAAAACACATGCTTACCTTACCACCTATTAAACCACTTGATCCTAATCAACCCCTACCTCCTACTTTCAAGCCTAATGCTTATTGTCATTTTCATCATCAAAATGGCCATGACACCAAACATTGCAAGCATCTTAAACATCTAGTTCAAGACCTCATTGATTCCAAGTGAATTGACCATTATGGGTGTGATGAAATGCCCCTAACCAAATCTCAAATCTTCACCAACCATATGCCTTAGCACACTACCTCATTCATCAAGGCTAGTGAACCTTCAAAGCCTTATGTAATGACTGTTGATACACATGACAAACAACCTGATACCTATGCCTCAAGCTAGTCCTATGGATAAACTTGTTGCCATGATAGGCGTTATCCCTTGCAAGGGCCAAACCACTCAATCTCTTGATAGTACTTTTTCTACTAAAGACATAATACCAAATCTTCCTTATGGTCCTCTCTACCTAGCTAGTAGAATCTATGATAAACCTACTAATGGGATATTACTAGATCCAACTTGTGGTGAGAATGTGATCAGAGAATAATTTCTAGTATTGCATGATCTATATCAAGCCATTGTACCCACATATCTTGTTCATAGCAGCCCCTTATCATTAGAAATATTATGTACCTCAATGCCACAAGGGATAGAAATGCCGTGATTTGAGAAATATGGAGGAAAAGGAGATCCTATCAATCATATCAATGCTCTTACTGCCTTGTGTTGTGACTTTGAAATTGACAATAAACTTTTAGCAAAAATCTTTCTAAGGACCTTGAAAGCTCAAGCCATTGCACCCACATATCTTGTTCATAGCAGCCCCTTATCATTAGAAATATTATGTACCTCAATGCCACAAGGGATAGAAATGCCGCGATTTGAGAAATATGGTGGAAAAGGATATCCTATCAATCATATCAATGCTCTTACTGCCTTGTGTTGTGACTTTGAAATTGACAATAAACTTTTAGCAAAAATCTTTCTAAGGACCTTGAAAGATACTACTTTAGAATGGCTTTCCCACTTGTCTAATCATTCCATCCATTCATTTAATGAATTGGAGGAATCTTTCATTAATCACTTTCAAGCGCACATGACACCTAAAAAGAAAATGGCCGATCTTATTTGATGTAGACAAAAAACTGATAAAAAAGTAACCAATTTCATCTCTCATTACCAGTCCTTATATGCTCAAGTTGATGTCCAAATTCCATATGCACATCTACAAAAGATGTTTATTGATAATTTGCACACTAACCTTCAAGATAAACTTATGATGATGAAATTCCCTTCATTCATGCATTTGTGTATAACCTTATGTGAGTATCAAAATATAGTTTCAAGTCGCAAGTCAAACTCCACTTCTAGCTAAATTGACAAAACTAAAAATAACAATCCACACCAAAACAACATACAAAATTTCTACAAACCTAACCAAGGTTTCTTAAAATTCAGTTCACCTCCTCCACTCCAACCACAATCAACTTCACAATTTAAAAATTCAATGGGCACCTCTAAAATAGTCACGCCTTATCATAATGGTGATCCAAATAGATGTTTCACTCCTTTACATGAAACCCTCCACCAAACAATGAACCAACTCATCCAAAAAGACATGCTTACCTTACCACCTATTAAACCACTTGATCCTAATAAACCCTTACCTCCTACCTTCAAGCCTAATGCTTATTGTCATTTTCTTCATCAAAATGTCTACGACACCAAACATTGCAAGAATTTTAAACATCTAGTTCAAGACATCATTGATTCAAGCGAATTGACCATTATGGGTGTTAATGATGAAGGCAATAAGTCCATTGCACCCCCTAACCAAATCTCTAAATCTTCACCAACCATATGCCTTAGCACACTACCTCATTCATCAAGGCTAGTGAACCTTCAAAGCCTTATGTAATGACTGTTGATACACATGACAAACAACCTGATACCTATGCCTCAAGCTAGTCCTATGGATAAACTTGTTGCCATGATAGGCGTTATCCCTTGCAAGGGCCAAACCACTCAATCTCTTGATAGTACTTTTTCTACTAAAGACATAATACCAAATCTTCCTTATGGTCCTCTCTACCCAGCTAGTAGAATCTATGATAAACCTACTAATGGGATATTACTAGATCCAACTTGTGGTGAGAATGTGATCAAAGAATAATTTCTAGTATTGCATGATCTATATCAAGATAACTATGATCCATCGACCACATGGATTAAAAAATATCATGTTTTTGCATGCCCTGTGATTAGATCAATTGTGTTTCCTTTACACATAGGACCTAAGACTTTGGAGGTAACATTTTGTTGATGATTTTTTCTACACAACAACAACTCAGACAAGATACAAGTATCCTATCTCTCTTCAAAGGTAAATGTCTATCATCAAGCCTCAAGAGATAATCCCAAGGTCTCTAATGTTAGGTCTTGATGATGCATAAACAACCTAGTGATAAATGTGAAAATGTTGGTAATCACAATGGGACCTTACTACAAGCAAAGAATGAATCTTCAATTTATCAGATCTAGCAATGTGATGATACTTCAATCCTAAATCTAACTCAATTGATAAAGAAAATAACAAAACATTAGGGTTTCAAAGAGATTACTAAGATTAACAATGCAAATGATGAAATACTTGAAATGGACCAATCCCTCATAAACCAATTAGTGCAATCTTCTAAGGTAGTAAAGATTTTCAAATTATAAAAATTCATCCAAGACAACCCAAAAGCAATTGAAATGAATAAACCTTCACAATTGAACTAAACACAATAGATATATAGTCCTGATTAACTTTTTCAAGCAACTAACAGTCGGCTAGCTGCAAAAAGAATGGACCAGGGATCACTGCAACACTTCAAGCATCAAATCATAAACACCATCAAATCAGATCTAACTCTAAATTTAACACATGTAATAGCCTTGAGCAATTTTAAAACATAGAATCATAAGAACCATGCAAGATAATTCAACACAAAAGAGATCACTAGAAAATCACAATGCCTTCAATTGTATTGAATCACCAAATTTTAGCAACAATTCTAATGTTATGTGTTACATCATTTGCTTAGAATGAACTAACTCCTAGCTCTATCATGCTACTTGCTTCTAAATCTAATTCCTCTACTCTTCTGATTTCTACTCTAGTCTCACCTCTTACAAATGAGGAAAAATTCCTTATTTATAAAAAACCTCCCTAGGCATGTTGGCCTAATTAGATTTTACAATAATAAAATAGCCACAAACAGGTCAGCCAAAGGATAATTCAAAATAGGATAAATATGAATTAAATGCAAGCAATCATCCAGGTCAGCTTGGGATTTACAATATAACTTGATCCAATGCATGTGAAGGATGAAAAACTAGGTGGAAAAAACCCCAGATAAATAGGAAACACAATTCCCAATGCTATTGATCATTAATTGGCCCCTTCGTCCTTATCCCATCCAATTTATCTAGCATATCTAAGAAAAATACTCTCTAGGTTGGACAAAGGTGAAGTAATAAATACTTTGAACCCTACTTCAATCAAATTAACTTCCTATAGAACTTCCTTGATAACCCTATTAAATTCAGCCTGCACTTAGCAAAAACCATCATCAATAATATCCATTATAACATGAGGATCAAGATTATCCCATCACCAATAATATATTCATTATTCAAATAAATATGATAAAATATCAAAATCAACCCCAAAATATCATTAATGCACAGTTTCTACACAACTTGGGATTTTCACCCCTTCATGGAATCCAGTCTAGAAGGGAATTTCAAGGAGATCTGAGGTAGGAGGACTTTGGTGAAAATAATCCATAGTAAAAAAATTCTAGAAAATGAAGGGGCAACGAGAATTTTGGGAAAATACAGAGGGAGTGGAAATTTGTGAAGCAGACAAAACTTTGTATTTTTGGGAAAACATTGAGCACAAGGAAAATCTTGAAACTGAAGAAAAACTCAGACTTCTACGTTCTCACATGATTTCGCTCAAAATGATCTAAGATCACAAATTTGAGCACTTGGGCTCAAATGCTAAATCATTCATTGATGGATCTAGACTCAAAATTCACTCAAGGGCATCAACATTCATAAAACAACAAACCAAACCCTAAATCCAGGGATTCAACAAGGAGACAAAATTTTAGGAAAATTCGATCCATGTCGAATTCCGTGAAGGACTGTAATCTCCAAAAAATAGTGCAAAACATCAATCGTCAAGCTTTGAGTGAAATCTGGGAAAATCTGAATAGGGCAGAAAATCTTGAAAGCGGTGAAAAACCTGAAATGAGCTCAAAACATTAGATTTTCAAAATACTTCCTAGAAAGGGGGTATATGCACAAATAAGATAATCCTTCAAGCATGCGTTAAGGCAACAAAACCTCAAAAACAAAGGGCCAAAACATCAAAAATCCAAAGCAAAAGAGGGTCACTACTTTCAGTGGGGTGTGTGTGTGAAAACTACACAACACATTTTCTATTATTCCACAAACCGACCAATTTCATTTGTGGCTAGGCCTCCCTTGGCTTTGCTCAATGAAAGTGGTCCCATCAGTCATTCACAAGTGCTTAAAGTTTCTGCATGGCAATGAATTATTCACCATACACCATAGTGGCTTTAATCCTATATCTTCCAAAGGTAACTTTTCATTAGAAGCCTTTTACCCTACACCCATTGAACCTATCACCCCTCAAAAGGACTTCTTTTACTTTGCTTATCAAAATTTTAAAGCTAAAAATATTGTTGCATTATCTCTTCATAACACATCTTTGTCCACTTGCATTCCTCCTATCCTCGATGAAACCATGATTATACCTTAATATGATATTGAATAAACCATCACACCTTAACAATCTTCTCGGCCATTGTCTAAACGAGCAAGACACCAAGAAATAACTATTTCCTCACTCCCTTAGATAAAACAAGTGTATAAAGTGAAAGAGATAGTGATTGATCCTTCCTCTTTGGTTTCTCCTGCTCTTCCCCTTTTGGAAGTATACAAACCTATATCGACTCAATCAACTCTTACACCTCAACAATTTCAAAATCAAATTAAATGCAACCATGGTGCTAGGGAATGAAGATGTCGTCGTCGTCTCCTTGCTCATCAATCTTTCCTCATATACAATAAAGAAAATCAACCTATACACTTGATATAAGTAATAGATGATCACCTTCCTGAGTAACCACAAGACAATCCTATACCACCATTAAACCAAAATGACCATATTCAACAACCAACACTTTTCATACATCCAGCCTTAGAAATCACTCTTCTTCCTCCCATTTTTATTAATCTTGATGATGACGATGGGGATGTGGTGATTGCTAACATAGATGAAACAATCAGAAATGAATTGAACTCTTTATTTTCATCTACAATGAGCTTAAATGATAAATCCTCTCCATGAATTGAAAAACCTGGTACAACCCCTAGTTTGCTACTTGTGATTCCTCCTCTGGACATTCAATCACCTTTACATTCCATTGAACATGATTGGGAGGTGGATGACTTGATTGATGACTTGCATATTCCTACTTAATAGTTTCTTCTAATTCATTTTCCTTTTTGTTTTCATGTGCATATCCTATTCCCCTGTATTGTGTGTTTGATGTTTCCTTCTCATTGTACACTTCTTCTATGTGTACCTCTATTCTTCTATTTGTCATGATTGTCTTTTTCATTTTTTTTTGTGTTTTCCTTTCGGGATGATGCAAAGTATAGAAACGCCCTAAGTCTCTTTCATGTTGACCCAAATGGTCCTTATCTTTTTCATTTCAATTTTTTGTTTTCCTTTGGGGATGATGCAAAGCATAGAGATACCCTATGTCTCCTCCATGTTAACCCAAATACCTCCTTCCTTTTTCTTTTCCTTTTGGGGATGACACAAGACATTGAGACTGAAATGTCTCCTTCATGTTGACCCAAAATATTTTTCACTTTTCTTTTTTGTTTTTTTTCTTTTATTTTACTTTTGGGGATGATGCAAAGCATTGAGACTACAATGTCTCTTCCATTTTGACTCAAAATGGAATTTTTGTTTCCTTTTATTTCACTCTCTTTGTGTCATTATTCTAGTTCTATGTGCTTTGGGAAATGATGATAGTTCTGAAGTCTTTCATAAACATACATTACAACAATGAGCATACTGACCCCAAATCCATAGATCCCTTATGTGTTTTGTATAATTTCTTTTATGTGGGGAAACTCCCTTCTTTCTTTGCTTTTCCTTTCTCCTTGAAATGATGCAGCTTTTCTTCAAAACATATGACTTGGCATAGCTTTCCAATTTGGCTCTCATGTCTTGTTTTCCTTTTTGCATTTTATTTTCTTCTCTACTTTCAAGTAATTGCTCACAGAACAATGTGCAACAATTCCTTTAAAGCGGGGCCATACACTACCATTAATTCATTTGCATTCTTAGTGAAGCATTGTCATTTGTGTGATGCATTTGTCACTTTGTGGATGACATTGGGTGTGATGTCCTTCATAAGTGTGATCTTTCTTGGCATATTGCATTCCTCTTGGTGGTTTGATGTGATGCACTGCATCCCCTAAGTTGTGAATATTCTATTCTTTTATTGGTCCTCTTTTGGAGACATTAGACACAATGTTCCCTAAGTGACTGACCTTGCATAAACTAAACAAGACTCCTTTGAATATATTACACATGAATTTTTTACATAACATTCTCATTCAGTCACCTTGTATAACAAAACTTTCATGCCTTTGGAGTTGTCTTATTTGTTTGTCCACCTTGCATAATACAACTTGCATTCCTGTGGTGCCATCCTATTTTGGAAACTTAAACCAACATTTTCATTTCTTTGGCTTTGTGGTGCCTTGTTAAATTTATCGAATGGGTATAGCTTTAGCATGGTTGAGTGGGAAGCCCAGCTAGTAGCATGATTTTTCCCCATAGCCACTTTTGTGTTTGTTTGTGAGTACATACCAAGAAGGATATGTATGTTAATTTTTGGGCCTTCTCACCCCACAGACAACTAGTTTTGTGGCCCCAGAGTGAGTACACATTTTCTTTTTCAAACAATCAACATAGATCTCTTTTCAGAACTAGTTGGATTGATGATCAAAAATTCACTCAATTCTTCTCAACACTTATGTGTTCCTTTGTCCTTATGTTCAGTTTGTCATGGGATCTTCATCCTGGGGACTTGATCATCCTCCTTTCTTTTAATTATATCTTTCTAATGTAAGTGCATTTGAACCCTCCTCTCGATGTTCATGGCTACTTTAGCATGAGAAAGCAAGTTTCTCTCACTAAAGTGGGGGCTAAATGTACCATCAAAAAATGGACCCTTCCCATTTTCATGGTCTTTTAGGCCTTGTTTCATAGTGTTGGAGCTATGTTTATTTGATTTTATGATTTATCTTGTCTTGAACATGCTTATTTTGGTGCTAAAATTCAAAGAACAATATCTTGTGAAGGATTTGTGAAGTGTTGTAAGACATTTATACATTCTTCTAGACTCCATTTAATACAAGTCACCTAAAAACTACCTTTTTACACATCAACAAGTCCTATTTCAAAGTGTTGTAAGGTTTTGTAACAATATTTCACACTTTTCTAGGCATATTTTCACTATTTACACCCTTTTTGTGCTTTATTTTATCTCTTTATGCCCTCATATGCTTATATTAAGTGTAATTTTGAGTCCTATCCTGACAAACAACATTAAACATGAAATTTTTTCTTGACACTTGGCTATGGGTCCCAAGTGGGATTCATTCACCAAGGGTGGTGAATGAGTCCCCCTTGGCCCTAAATTCATTTTTTTCCAAAATTTCTTTCAGTATTTTACTCAAATTCACTTCATGTCAAACTGTGATGAGGTATGAACAAATTCTAAGGCACAATATTTGTATAAATATGTAATTTTAACCTCATTTTACATCTCCCATTCACTCATTCATTCAAGCATTCATAATTCAAATAATCTTCAAGCACTCAAGCATCTTGCATCATCAACTCAAGCACTTTGGAGCAGCCATTGACATTAATTCAGATTTTCATATTCAAGGATGTGGTAAGTTTGCAATACTTTCATGTTATTCATTTATCATTTCCTTTGCATTTCATTCATTTCTATTGGGTTTAATTACCAAAGTGGCATTTGACCAAGGCAAACCCCTATTCACTAACCCTCCAACATTTATCCCCTTTTCATGTGTCTTTGCAACCTTTGTTTTGTAGATTTGACAGGTTTAAAGGTGTTGAAAAGTGGATTTAGAGTCAAATAGGCTCTTCAAATCAATTCTTCATCTATTTAAGCATTTTGAGTGACTTTCAACCCATTTTTTGTAGAATTGACCTTGACAGCCTAATATTTAGTGATTTTTAGTTTTGGAAAATAATTTTTGACCTTTGAATTTTCAATAATCTTGGGGAGGACTGATTCACCACCCTTGGCAATGAGTCCCACCTAAAATCTGAAAAATCTGTATTTTGTCATAAATCAACTCTCGGCTGTCAAAAATTGGATTCTGACACTTTTTCACCAGTCAGAGGAATGATTCATCACCCTTGGAAAGTGAGTGCCACTATGAACAATAAAAAGTTTTCATCAGAATTCTATACATTCCATAAATCTCACACATCATCCATGTGCACTCATATTTGATCCTATACTTCATGTTCTACATATTTCATAGTTCTTTTCATATCACACTGTGTTTTCAAACATAGCATAAATTGCATCTTTACATTCATTCCAAATCATTTTAATCAATCAATTGGACTTATATTAGTTCATTTACATCATATTACATTACATACATCCTAGTTTGAATGAAGATTATGCATTTTAGGAGCCCTAATCTCTCTCTTTCTAGGTGAAAAATCTTAGGAAGAGAGCAAGCATTTTGAGTTCCTAAAATATATGGTTCAACATGGCTTAAGGGAATAAAATTTGGTGGATTTTCCTAAGGTAAACAAATTTTATTTTAAGGTCTTACGACAAAATGAATGCTTTAGTGTTTAGGGTTTAGATTTTAGAGTTCAGGGTTTAGGGTTTAGGGAGCTTGGGGTGAAGTTTTGGTGTCCCTTGGAATATAATGGACTTGCAAGTTAGTGAAGAATTTTTTCCTATGGACCAGTTCATTGAGATAGCTCTTGTCTCAACTAACCAACCTAGATCGTGAAATCTCATTCATATTATAATCTTGAATGATTTTATTATTGTTAAATTTTTTTTCCTTGGGAAACTTCACCAAATTTTGAGAATTTCTTTGATCCCCTTAAGAAATGTCATATTAGGACCCCTTAAGACATCAATTTACAATTTAGGGTGATAGGATAGCTTAAGGGGATCTATTTGTAGTGAGTTCCTAGGACAAAATTACATGGCTCAAGTGAATAAAATTTGGTGGCATTGTCGAATGCAACCAAATTTCATTAAGGGCCTAGGAAAAAGTTATGGCTTTATGGTTTAGGGTTTAGGGTTTATAGTTTAGGGTTTAGGTTAATAGGAAGGCTTAAGGGGATCTATGTAGTAAGGTCATATGATGAAATGACATGGATTGAGGGAATAAAATTTTGTGGAGTTGCCTAAGACAACCAAATTTGATTTTAAGGTCCTACAAAAAAAATGAATGCTTTAGTGTTAAGGGTTTATATTTTAGTGTTTAGTGTTTAGGGTTTAGGGAACTTAGGTTGAAGTTTGGGTGAACCTTGGAATAATAGACTTGCAAGTTAGTTCCTAGTTTATGAATATTTTTTATTTTATGAATAGATTGACTTTTTCCATAATAGAAACACATAATTATGTATTATTAAGATTGAGTTTGATGTATATTTTAATGAGATATTTTTTTAATTGAATATAAGATTATTTTATTTCATTTTTTTCATTTATATTTCCCACTTAAATGAACTTTATGATATAAAATGTGTAATATAAAATTAGTTAATGTTGAATCAAGTATTTTATTTTCGATTGTTTGGAATTGAAAGAACCTAAAAGAAAGAAAATAAAAATATTTAGATTCTTTTACTGTATTAGTAACTAGTGCAAATTGATATTTTAGACTAAACTAGGAGCCTAATTAATAATTAATTTAATAGAATGATGGTTAAGATTGTGAAAAGAGAACAAAAAACACATGCAAACAAGAAATGGAAACAAGGCATGATGAAGACAGATCAAAACATAAAATAGAAATGAATGTTGAATATTATCTAATTAAGTGACAATTGGAAATGGATCGTACACTTCGATTTAGGAATTTGGTACTAAATTTGAAAACAAACATTGATAAAATTTATGAGTTGTAACTATTCTTTAACATATTTTTTTCTAATCTAATTATAATTTAACATTGAAACTGAAGTTTAACATATTGTTTTCTCCATACAACTAAAATGAACGTTAAAACATTTAAGCAATGCAAATGGATTTTCTTGAGCTCAAAATTAGGGTTTTCAAAATCAAAATGATTTGTTCGATTTAAATTTAGGGTTTTAGCAAAAAAAATTGTTTCAGTTCAATTTAGGGATTCAATCTAAGTAATTAGGCTTTTTAATGCAATTTTCTTTGTTTAATTTCAAATTAGGGTTTTCAAATCCATTTTTTTTGTTTGATTTGTATTTAGTGTTTCAAAATGCTTGATTAGGGTTTCCAAATGTAATTTTGTTTATTTTATTTCTAGGGTTTTCAATTTCTCATTTAGGGTTTTCAAATGCAATTTTTTTGGTTGGATTAAAAAATTTAGATTTCAAAAGCTAAATTTTGTTTCTAAAATATAATTCAAAGTTCATTTTTTCCTTTCTATTCAATATCTTTGCATTTTTTCATCTCATTCTATAATTCCTCATTTCTCTTATTATAGGAAATAAAATGCTTAAAACATCAAATAAATTTTAAAAAATGCTAAAATCTACTCTTCTATTAACAATTTCAAATAAAAAAATGCTAAAAAGTGGGGGTGGAGGTGTACCTAGAGGCTGGTTTTGTAGTCATTTTCGCCCACCAAATTGAGATCCCATGGGTAGTGAAAATGAATTTTTGTTTGTTTAAAAAAAATAAATACCATTAAAAAATGGGATCCCAATTATTACAAAATGGGATCCTGAATTTTATAAAGCAAGATCTTGTTTCATACTAATCAAGATCTCATTCGATATCCATCGGTTCAGGACCCTTTAACAAATGGGATCCTTATTTTTAAAAAGTGGGATCCCATTTATAAAAATCAAGATACCATTCTTGCAATGTTGATTTCATTTTTTTGGCAAAGGAAAAAACTTCCATGTTTCATGGACTCAACTTTGTGCACTTACCCCCTTATTGGCACAATTTGAATTTCACCATTGATAACATCCCACAAAAAGATAATCGACATGTGGATGCAATAGTGAGTGTTTCTTCTCTTATATCACCCCAAGATCCTTCAATGGACATCACATTCACTACTCATCCAATAAGGAAATTCTCAATTGATGATAAAACTTTCAATGAATTAACAACAATCAAGAATGACTTGAGTGAATGGTATGATGTCATATATAATTATTTAAAAGATGGTACCATTCTTGAGCCTACCACAACCAACACCTGAGGTCATTTAAAACAATTAGCAACCAAGTACATAATTATTTCTGATGTGTTATAGAGACGATCCTTTGATGGAATTTTACTTAGATGTCATAGGGATTCTAGAATAAATAGGGCACTCAAACATGCTCATGTAGGCACCTATGGAGGTCATTTTGGAGGAAAGACCTTAGTATAAAATCTCTTTCGTATTGGTTACTACTAGAAAAATATGGAAAAATATTGTTATTTGTATGTTAAACGATGTAACAAATGTTAAGAACATAGAAATTTTCTTCATGCTCCTGCTTCTAAGCTCTATTCCCAAATCCCTATTTGGCCATTCTCCATATGGGGCCTAGATTTAGTTGGAAAAATATCACCACCATCTTTTGTTGGACATACCTTTATCATGACTACAACTAATTACTTCACAGTCAAGGACTTTCTTCTTTGATCTACAATGGCTAAGGTTATATGTCATTTCATCCAAGAACATATTATTGCTCACTTTGGACTGCATTTTGCATTAGTCTTCGATAATGGTACACCATTTAAGAACAATTATGTGAATAAATTCTTTGAGACCTTTAATATACAACATCATTTTTTGACACCTTATTACCCATAATATAATGGTCAAGTTGAATCAACTAATAAAGTCCTTTAATAAATTTTAAAGAAAATTGTTAATAAACATCATAGGGATTGGAAGACACAAATAAACTATGCACTTTGGGCTTATCTCACATGTGTTCTATCTTCCACAGGGACCACACCTTATAACCTTGTTTATGGTACAGAGGAAATCATGCCCTTGGTGTTGGAAATCTTGAAATTATAGAGCTCTTCAAGGTACTGACCATAATGAAACTTATAAAGCAAAAATATTACACCAGCTTGAAATGTTTGATGAACAACGCATTAATTCTCTTGAACATCTTCAATATTTTTGCAAAAGGAAACAACACTATTACAATCTCAATGTTATCCATCACACATTCAACAAAGGGGATTTAGTTCTATTTGAAAATCAATGTAACATCAATGTTAACCCAAATGAAAGAAGAAAATTTAGTCCTAATTGGTTAGGACCATACATAGTCAACAAATTTTTTTGATCTGGTGCATATTTCTTAACATAACTCGATGGCACATCTCTTAAGGAACCTATCAAAACTATGCATTTGCAATAGTATTATTTCTAACCCCTTCGAATAGTATGAAAGATAAAGTAGTGTTGTTAAAGCTATTGGGTCATATCCTATGCACTTTCAAATTGCTTCATTCTTGACAAAAAATTATGTTTGTGTCTTAAGCACTAAAGTGGTTATTTAATTTATTTTTATAATTACTTTAGGTTTCATACTATTCAATAATCATCTTGTGTATTATGATAAGTTAGATCATTAATACAATTAATTTAGTATAACATAATTAATCATCATATTGTTTCTAAAAGAAACTATAATAATTTTTAATTAGATCACATAAGCTTTGTTAAATCATGAAGATATTAATTAACTAATCTTATAAAGGTTATTTAATTAATCACATTTTCATTTAACCTTCAACACATTTTGACAAGTAATAATACATCAAATGCTCATATATATATATATATATAAAAGAATTGTACATGTCATAAAAATATACAATATCATTGAGGTATATGGGTACCTGACCCCTCAGGATTTGGTACTTGTGATCTGATAGCAAGACATTAGGAGATAGTCATATGTGATCGTGATTGCGATCTATCAAATGTAAGTGAAAAGTGTAAGCCCTGTATCTGTCCAAGGGCTACTTTTTGCTCCCCTGCTATCTAATCCCTCTCTACCTATAGTCATGTTGCCTCTTCCTCTAGTATCTCAACCTCTACTAGGGTCTGAGATGACTGTGTCTCTGCTAGAGTCTCAAATTAGTGGACTCATCTCCTCAAACTCTCATATGTTACTCATAATTTCTTGCAAATGGCCTGAGTGACTCTAGATCCTCCTCCACAATAGGTGGGGGAACATAATTTGATTCCATCTCCTCCTCATTGATGGATGTTGTCACTATCTCTATAACTACTTGATGGTAGAGATCTCGCTAATCTCTCATAGCTCCTACAAGTTAGAAACAATAAAAAATTAGTACACATTAGGATATATATATAGAAAGCATAAGCACTAAATTACATGCATAAAATCAAATATCATCACCTATATCTCTGGAAGGCTGAGAAACATAAACCTCATTGTGTGTAGGGGGTATGGAACATGTGCTAGCCTCTTCGCGACTATGAGTACCAATGCTTTCTGTAGTTTCCACTCTTGATCTAGTCATGCGAGTGGGAGAGGGCTCTCCCCACTTGTGTTGATCCTCAACTATTGTGTCATCACTCTTAGTCAGGGGTGGCTCCTCCTCCTCCTCCTCCTCCTCATCATCATCATCCTCATCCTCATCCTTATCCTCTCCCTCCTAACCATCATAGTCAAGATCTACATCCTCATCGTACCCATCATCAATGACATCGGTAAATATGTTTGTAGCTTTGTATCATGTATCCTCAGCCCTATCCTCTCTGTCATCTCCCTCATTTTACAATGTTACTACATCTCGTATAGGATCGTTAATCGTATATATAGGATTTGGTCATGATACTATTCACCACTTCTCATAATCCCATGTGGCACCGACATCATCTACATCAAATACTAAAGTTTGATCATGATCTAAGAAATCAAAGTCACTCTAGAAAACATGGTCTAGAGTGAGTCATACTATATCACTTGGTCTTCAGGCACTCCACACTAACCTCCTAAAAAAGGATCTTTCCCTGGATGGCCTCTAAATATTTCCAAACTACTTCATGACTCAATCTTAGTAGAAGGGATGTACTACATGATCATGATGGCTAACCAAAAAAATTTCTAACTGTAGTCTCCTCAACTGCCTCAAGTGATTTCGCCACTGCAAGGTTAGCTGATAAGGTCTCTATAAGATCACATCCTCCTCTAGTCAGTCAAATCTCACTCTCTAAAATTCTAAATCTGAATATTGCCATAACCACCATAGAGGATAGCTAAAGGCCCAAGGATACCCCACTGTTGTCAGACATTGGAAGCCAGTAGGCCTGGTGCATGTGATATGCTCAAGGAACCAAACCTATAGAAGTATGCAATGCACCATGTTATCTACCTCCCAAAAAAAAACCAACCAACATCATAATATAATTGCGCTAGGATACATTGCCCCCAAGCATACATTGTTTGGTACTCTTCCATCATATGTATCAGATGAACTATTCCTCACTCAAGGTGCACGACCTGCCCATCTGGGATGAGTACTAGTACCACTGTCTGCATCATGATCTGTCTCACTACTGGAGATCATGAATACAACATTGCAAGATCAATATTCCCTCTCACTCACTCATCGTGCACTGGCCCATCCAAACAATACTGCATATTGGCCTTCTGCTCATAGAAGGTGCGATCTATCTAGAAATTTACTAACTCCCCTTAAATAGAAACTAAAAGAATATGGTGCACATCCTTTAGAGTAATCATCATCTCACCAATTGGAAGTTGTAATGTACAAGTGTCTACATCCCAGCACTTGCATAGCACCATCAACATAGCATCATGGTATCTCATGGGGGGAATGAGGTACACCCAGTAAATACCCATAGCCTATAGGTGCTTAGTGTCCTCTATTGTAAGTTTCAGAGCTAAATCTCTTAGAAAAATCAGCTGCCTACCCACTACATACTGACACAAACAGGTGGGTACCTATCACAAAACACAAAAATAATCTTTATGGGTATGTGTAGGATCATCATGGAAAAAATAGACCCTTAAGTGGCAAAAAAATAAGAAAAGTCAGAATTACGAAACTTGATGTAAAAAGTTGAATGAGTTATCTATATTATATAAAAAAATATGTAAGAATAAAATTTGTAGCAAACTTAATGTAATTTCTAAACTACTAGGTTTTTTTTTTTTTTTTATATTTGGTGAAAATTTGAAATTTCAATGTAGTAGTACATTAATTTTAGGGAAAAAATAAGTAGGTGTTTCTCTTACCACCCTAACGACAATAAAATGATAATATTTTTTTAATATTTTAGATATAAGTAGAGGACTCATGTCTCGATGTGATGCATATTTTTTTAAAAAAATTTCCAAGTAAATAATTAATAATGAATTTTTTAATACAACTTTTAAAAAATATAAAAACTTGTATGTATGACAACCTTAACTTGGTCAAAACTTCATGAATTTTTTTTTGTTCTTTTTTAATCCTATAGTATGTGAAGCACATAATGTGACACATGTTTTGGATTTAAAAATGTGATACCATTTGAATGCTATATATTTTTTTCAATTAGCCTATCAATCAAGACTTTTTTCGTAATTCAAATAAAAAATGAATAATAATTACTTATTAAATTTAAAGTAAAGCATAATTTATATTGTTGGAAAGTTGAGAATATCCTTTAAAAACCCTTTTCATTTCATCAATTTTGGGTTAAAAAAAATCATCAGCCACATACCCATCATTTTGCCACTTTTTGGCCCATCATGATCCTACACATGCCCTTATAAACCATCTAATATCTATAATTTTTACTTTATTCATCATGCAAGTGTACTAAATTCCATCTAGTGTGCTTTACTAAAGGCCCTAGACAATTTGGAACCATTTTGGGACACTTTGCGAACAAAAGGGACAATTTGCGAACAAATGGGACACTTCACAAAAAAAGGGGACACTTTGTGAATTTTTTTTCCAAAATCCTAAATTAACCTAGAAATGCATAAAAATCATTAAATCACTTCATAATCACAAAGCACAGGTAGTAGAATTGACTCACCTCGTGATGACGCTTGTCACATGTCACTTGGTCCCATAACATGTCTAGTCTCATAGGTGTGTATCCCCATATGGTTAGCATCCTTCACTATTCTCTCATAACTCTCAAGCTACAATATGGTAAAATGACAAATTAAGTGAAAAATTACTTCACTTTTAAGTCTTTTAACTCTTTTCACTCTTATGTATGAAATTAGGTTTTTTATTATCTTAGAGTTAATTAAGTGATTCTTATTCAAAACAACATAATAGGTTCTATTGAACGTCATTTTTTACACCATTTGATGCATTAGAATCCTAATTCTACACCTGACATCATCAATTATCTATTTCTATGTGGCATGGTACTTGGATATGTCCTACGATATGATTTTCCTTATTTGATGTGGCTAGTTTTCTACCTTGATTCCACCTCCATAAAGCAAAAGGAATCAAGGGGGTGGGCATACATATACCCTCAAATTTAATTTCTAGAAGTGGCATATGAGGATTTTTTGACAACAAATGAATTTGTGTTGCAGGATATGGTTCCTAATGTTGTGGTTTTACAGATAAGTACATTGGGGATTCATTCTGCCATCTTTTGAATGAGTATCCTTTTATGAGGTAAAGTGTATTGTTCAGAGTCCTTTAGATTTCATATGCACATAAATTCATATGGGCACTCAAGTGGTGGCTAAATGTGTTGCCAAAAATTGTATACTCTTGAAGAAAGGCAATTTTGTGCTTAATTTGGTCCTCTTTTCGACACCCTTGCATTAATGACCCTTTAAAATAACATTTATAGGCCCCTAAGACTCGTTATTTTGAAATTTAAGGCCTCTTCCACTCACAAATCACACAAATCCTAACAAAAAACATCCAAATTATTCAAATTCTAGAAAACCCACAACAAAAACCATTGGTGGGACTAAGTCACCCAAGGTGGCGACTTAGTCTAGTTTGGGGGATTTTTTTAGCTTTGAGCAGGAAAATAACTAACTTAATTAAAATTTTCAATGGATGTTGGCATGTGAAGTTAAAATAATGAATAATTAGGTATTTGATGTGGAGAGGGGTTGGAGGAATCAATCTCAGATTCCTGCTCTAGGTCTTGCTTGCAAGACCTTCTTGGTGTCTTACTCCACCACCTTAACCTATAGGTACCTTTTGCATGTTTGGGTACCCCTAGTTCTCCTGGCCAACCCCATTGCCATCACCATTCAACCAACCAAGACAACCTTGGTGTAATAACTCTAACTCTTCCTTAGCCTTAAATCTACCCTAAAGACTAACAATACCTCAACACTCAATTTAGATCTTGCAAGGGTGTAGATATGTCTCCAATAGCTTCAAACCAACCTCCTATGGTTTCTTGAAAATTCACCAAACTCCATCTTTTCATTTTTTTCACCAAACCCTCATTTTGGGGTTAAAAATGGCTACTAGCCAAGAGCCCCAATTAGGTCTCCATTTCTGAGGAAACTGGTTATCTCTCTCAATTTCTCCAAAGAACCACCAATCTTTCTTTGAGTTTCTTGCTTCAAATGGACACCTCTCAAGGATTTTTGATGTCTTGAGTCTTCATTAGCCATACAAGGCCTCAACTTGAAAATGGCCAAAAATCTAGGGTTTTCAAGCCTTTTCCAGGCTGCTTCCAAACTGTTGGAGATTTCTCACAACAAATGAACTGATGGAGCCTTCTCCTTCATACCATAGCTAGGTAAGACACTTACCTACCACCTCCAACAAAGAATGTTCTGAAGAACTTGACCCCTACAACTTTTTTGTGCTCTGCACCTCTTGCCTTCCTAGTCAGACCACTCTGGCTTGCCTAGGGAAAGATCTTTCTAACAGCTCGTAACCTTTCCCAAACCCTACAACCTACCATATGTACTGTTAGAATTGGCTATGGATGCCACCCAAGATCTATGGACCAAATGGAAAGCACAAGAAAGAGAGAAATGATATAACAAGAATAAACTGTATTCAATGTCATTAATATGATATGATTCTTATGATTGATTACAAATGAGAGACCCCTTGGTTAAATAGCCAAGGTGAGAACATAGGAGGGCATAAGATTATGACAAGTTTTAGAATCTTATGACATGAGACAACTAGGAAGACTTATCACTCCACCAAAGATGGAGAGATAATCACATGATATGTCCACAAAAGGTGGAAATGATGAGGTAATGACATGTCAAGTCCACCAAAAGTGGAGATTCTCCAACAACCTCCTATGTGGTCCCTAAGTAAACTTAACTAAGGTGTAATTATCACCTAGGACAAGGTAAAAGATATTTAATTACACCAACACCCCCCCTTAAGTGCAACTTAGGGAGTAGTGCACAAATGCAAACAATGCAAGATGGGTCCCGGCTACTAGACCATGTTAGGTACCCATGTACAAACAATGCAATCAATGCAATCTCTCACAAACGAGGAAAGGGAGAAAACCTCATGGGAAAAAACTCCCCCTCAAAAGAGAGATGAAATACAAAAATAAATGCTCTCAAAGAAGAATGAGAAGGTAAAAACCCCATGTGAGGAAAAAGACCCCCCCATAAGAGAGAAGTAGAAGAGAAGCAAGGCAGCCCCCCCTTAATGTTGAGTCTCCTGCAAGAATGGTAGAAGCTCGACATTGAATGCTGAAGATGATCCAATCTCACCGAACAACGTTTCTCCCCTTAAGAAGAAACAAAACCTAGGATGTATGCAAGATGTCAAGATGTATGATGTTCGATGATGTCTCTGAAGAATGCCCAAGTGTCTCCATGTCGATGCCGAAAGCTGAACCACTCCAATCAGGCGTTCTAGGCCACACCGCTGAAGAGTACAATCCAACATCTAGTAGAGAATGATGTAGAGCACTATCCAAAGACAAGGATATCCCCTCTGAAGACAAAGAAGCCTCCTCCAAATGTTGTCCAAAAGAATCCACACTCACGCCAAACTGTGAAGAATGATCATGTAGAGAATGAACAAGAGGGTCAAGGTGTTCCCTCACAACAACTGAAGAAGGTTCATCTTTATCAAAGAGAAGATGAATGCTATCAATGGTGTCCTCCAAATCTGCAAGATGAGACTCCACAAACAAGTCTGAAATACATGTTAGGAAATCATCCAAAGTAGCCATATCTCGAAGACAATGTATATCTTGCTGCACTGAATCACTAGGAGCCAAAACTGTAGCAACACAAGCATCATCAAGTACAATAGTCGATGGAGGAGATGAAATGCATGGCTCAAGTACTAGATCTGATGTGAGTATACCCAAGTTCAAAAAACCAAATGTCTCCTCAGAATCATGGTGTATGTGATCAACAGTCGAAGGAACATCATCATCATTAGAAGCAAACTGTGCAAAGGAATACAACCGAGATGAATGATCAACCACCCCAGTAGCAATGATCTCTCGAGTCTCCAAGTCACGAATGATAACAGAATCAGGAGTGAACTCCACAGTTCTCCCATCTCCACCATGTGTAATCTGATATATGGAAAGCAGATTTTTTGTCAAATGAGGAACACACAAGACATCCTGAAAAGTGTTCTCCCTAATGCTAATAGATCCCTTCCCTGTTACACTCATGTATGTATTGTTTCCCATCAATATAGGAGAGATAGAACAAGGTTGAAATGTAGAGAAGATAGTTTGCGAAGATGCCATATGATGTGACGCTCCTGAATCTAGAATCCATTTCCCTGATTCTGGACTTGAATGAGCACAAAGAGCTTGTCCTTTATATCCTGATATATATGTTTGACCTTTGTCCTTTTTAGACTTTTTTGAAGTAGAAGGAGAAGAAGATTCAGACATTCTAGAAGGCAAATCAATGTGATTCTTTTTGAGAAGATTTTTCAACTCATCAATGTCCTTCTTATAACAATAATGTTCTTCATGTCCATCCTTCTTGCAATATGCACAAAAAGGCCTCTCCTTCTTAGATGATTCTCCTTTTGAAGAAGATTTTTTCTTTTCTTGATCTAAATGTTGATTATTCTTTGCTTTCTTCCGTTTCTTATGTGATTCTGATTCCTTCACTTGATTAGCCAACAATTCCCGAGATTTAGAAGTCTTGATGAGACCCATTGAGATAAGCTTTTGTTGCTCATGTATCAACATCTCAGAAAATGTTGTAAATGAAGGTGTAGTGTATGCAGACCCCATAGTCAATCTATGAGTATGAAAGCTAGAAACAAAAGAAGCATAATCAGGACCAACCTTGTTTATTGTATTGTACACCAACTGGATGTCCTTCTTATCAATTCCACATGCTTTACATTGCTCTTTTAGATCATTGACCTTAGTGATGTAGTCTTGGATGTTGTCAAAGTTCTTAGGATCAAGATTCATCAAATCATTATCAATTTGATAGCCTCTTACTTCATCTTTTGTACCATACAATGTTTTCAATTTTTCCCAAGCTTCATGAGAATTTGTACATGATTCAATCTGAAACAACAAATCTTGAGAAACTAGTCTACGAAGACACCCAAGAGCTTTGGCATGTTTGATCATCCATTTTAACTTTTTCTCACCATTTGTAGGTTGAGGTACCTTATTTTCAACATATAGAGAGTGACCTTCTGTCATTAGTATATTCCATGCATTTTGATGCCATGTTGAGTAATTATATGATGTGAGCAAAGGAACCTTAGAATGATCCATGAAAATGAAAGAGCAAAGTAAACAGATCAAAGCAATTCACCAAGAGACCCCCCCAAATCACTCAATCAAGAAACCCCCCAAGAAATATCTAATTTGGCACTTTATATTTAGTGCGTTTACAGTTGCTAGATACCAAGAACAGCAAGCTAGACTTGATCTTAGTGCTTACAAATGCCAAAATAGGCCATAGTATCAAATACAATTTTTGGTACAAAATGAAATCAATCTGATCATACCACTAAAAAGTACACAAAAAATCATGCACTTTCAAAAAAAAATTCACTCAAAAATGTTACCGTAGGAGCAAGTTATGAGCTCCCGAAGTTCTCAAAATGAGGACGAAGCAGCAACATCTGTGAGAATCTTCAATTTCTGGAAACAACAGGCACCAAAACCAAAAAATTATTGCACCAATACGTAGAGCATGAAATTCTAGCCCAAATCAAAAAAAATTGCTCGAAAAAAGGAGTCAAAATGAGCAAGTTATTACGCTTCAAAGATTGACTGCAAAAATCAGAATGCAAATGGTGAAGGGGGCAAAATTTTCAAACTGTGCTGACGTCACGCTGACGTATTGCTGACATCAGCAATATATGGGCTTAAATTTGACGGTTTTGCCACTGTCGAAAACAAGCACTCCCCGAAATCTGGAAGGAATATTCTTCTTTTGTGAGCTTAAGATTGACGGCTTACTGAGTGTCAAGGTTCGGCACGGGTCCGCGAGCTACACAGAATATACTCTGGAATATTTCGAATCTGGAATCTTTCAGGAATCTCTAAGATTCCTGTCAATTTTTTAAGCGGCCGCCGGAATTTTCTGACTGCCGCCGGCGATTTGGAAGCTGCCGGTAAAGTGTTTGCCGGCCAGTGAAGTCAAGATTTGACCGCCGGGAGTTGGGGACGCGGCCATAAGGCCACGCAGAGGCTGGCGGGGGTACGGTACTCTGCGGGACTGCAGAGCAGTACCCGTAGGTACTATGAAATAATTTTTTTTTATTTATTTTTTTTAATTTTTGATTTTTAATAAAAACTTTTCACAATGAAAAATATTTGATTTTTGAATACTATTTCATAAAAATAAAATCACTCGATACAATAAATTTTTTTCAGAAATTTTTAAAGAAGAAAATATTTGTATTTCTGAAATCGTACCGACGTATTAATGGCGCGACCAGGGGGCCGTACGGCTCTCAGGGCAAAATTTTTTTGACTCACCGGACAACTGCTCCGAATCGGACGATTTGACAGTCAATTTTAGGGTTTTTGGACCTTCTAGACGTGATGGCAGGGTCAGATTTGACCCGAAATGCTCCAAAATTGCAGCTACCTTCTGGATCTGGCAACCACTCTTCAGCTTCAAACCCTCATAGATTTGGCCTTATAGCTCCGATTTGGATGAAACAAAAGGCAAAATCGACTATCTCAAACCTTCTGGACGCAATGGTGAGCTCAGATTTGCACCAGTAAGCTCAGATGTGAACCTGCAACAAAGAGCCACGAACGAAACCTCCTCAGATCTGGAATCTCTCTTCAGAATAAGACTTTCCAATGGCTCCAAACACGCTCTGATACCATGTTAGAATTAGCTATGGATGCCACCCAAGATCTATGGACCAAATGGAAAGCACAAGAAAGAGAGAAATGATATGACAAGAATAAACTGTATTCAATGTCATTAATATGATATGATTCTTATGATTGATTACGAATGAGAGACCCCTTGGTTAAATAGCCAAGGTGAGAACATAGGAGGGCATAAGATTATGACAAGTGTCAGAATCTTATGACATGAGACAACTAGGAAGACTTATCACTCCACTAAAGATGGAGAGATAATCACATGATATGTCCATAAAAGGTGGAAATGATGAGGTAATGACATGTCAAGTCCACCAAAAGTGGAGATTCTCCAACAACATCCTATGTGGTCCCTAAGTAAACTTAACTAAGGTGTAATTATGACCTAGGACAAGGTACAAGATATTTAATTACACCAAAACGTACAAACATGGAGTCTAGGCACTGTTCCCAATGGGATGTACTATTTGTACGGTGGAAAAGTGGTCTAGCACTCCATTCTTTTCAACCTATCTAGTTCAGACCACCAACAGGGTACACACAAAACTATTTACAAAACAATGATTAGAAATGAAAAAAGGAACTAAATAATGGCACACAATACTAGAAGACTAACAAAACCACATCCTTCATACAAAATAGTAATAAATTCAACCCATTAGAGCTCTTCTTGAAGCAAAAATCAGAAAATGACCCACAAAAACTGTCTTTTCTTCAATTTCACAAAGTCACACTACAATGTCGATGCTTCCAACCTAACATTCAGGTCGAGGCATGTCTTAAATATATTTTCAAAATAGTTAGACTCCTTAGGTCGGTCATGTAAGACATCAAATGGCAAAGTTGTAAAACACACTGTGTTTTTCAACTTTTGCTAGATGTTAGCAACCTAAGCAAGTTTTGTTCCTAAACATATCCATCCTCTTCACTTCTTATTCTACTGATCACAATAGATCAAAAATTATTGATAAACCTCAAATGCTAACAAGATGGTCAACATGACCTTCAAAATAACGTTGTAAAATCAAAACTTCATTCTAGACTTCCTACTGACTAATGTTTCCTAGGTGCTCCTGCACCATTCTCCCCCTCCCTGCACAAACTCAAAGGAATGTGAGGAGAGATAAGTGATTTATCAATTCCTTGCTTCTTGAACTTAGCTTCATCTACCCAAGTAGCCTCAGATTCATGTTTTTTCTTCCATTTGATAAGATGCTCCATGTACACCTTATGCATTGTAGATTTCTTCACTCTTGACTCCAAGATTCTTTCTGCCTGAAGCTTGTCTTGAGTTGGTAAGGTTATGTTACTTACATCTTTGAAGATATCCCTACTGTTTTGACACATGTCATTTACTGTTCCCTTAAATCTAATCAAATCAGCTACATTGAATATTAGTGAAATTCCTAAATCTGCAGGTAACTCCACCTTGTATGCATTTTTTCCATACTTGGCTAACACCTTACATGGTCCTACTCTTTTCATCTACAATTTGGTTGATGTACCCTTCTGCAACTTGGATTTTTTGAGGTGAACCATGACATAATCTCCTACTTCAAATTACAAATCTTTTCTTGAAAAATATATCTTATCCTTCAATTGTTGTGTAGCCTCGGTGACTATCTTCTTTACCTGCTCCTAAATCTCTTTCATGGTTTGAGTGAAGTCCTCTGCATGTCCACTCCTATTCTCCATAGCTCCTAGATCTCTGAGCTCACACACACCTCTTGGGTGCATCCCATACACTATTTCAAAAGGACTCTTCCCTGTTGTTCGGTACACACTGTCATTGTATGCATACTTAGCCTGTGAGATAACCATGTCCCATGTCTATCCATACTCCTTAGTTAGGCATCTTAGAAGGTTACCTAACACTCTATTAACCACCTCAGTTTTTCCATCAGTCTGAGGATGGTAAGTTGATCCAAAGGATACATTGGTACCCAATCTGCTCCATAGAGTTTTCCAAAAGTGACTCATAAACTTCACATCCCTGTCTGATACAATGCTTAAAGGTAATCCATGGATCCTTACAATTTCCTTGAATAAAAGGTGAGCAATGTAGCTAGCATCATGTGTGGTCTTGCAAGGAATAAAGTGACTCATTTTGCTAAACCTAGCTACTACCACATAGACACTGTCAAACCCTGTCTTAGTCTTGGGGAGTCCTACCACAAAATCCATGCTAACACATTTCCATGGTCTATTGGGAATAGGTAGAGGTTGATACAGACTTGCATTACTAGCTCCCCCTTTGGCTTTCATGCAAACCACACACTACTCTACATACCTTCTGACATCCCTTGGTAACTTGGGCCAATAGTAATACCTTTGCATTAGTTCCATTGTCTTATTGATACCAAAATGACCACTAAGACTACCATTGTGCTTTTTTTGTATCAGATTTTCTCTCATAGAACCTTTTGGCACACACAACTAATTACCCTTGAATAACAATCCACTTTGTAATGTATACTCTGAGTATTGACTATCAAAATGATTCTCAAAGTCAGAACATACCTTATATGCCTCTGAGAAGTCTTCATCTTCACCATAGAGATCCTTGAAACTCTTTATTCCAATGCTCTTTAGATGTATCTCTTGCACTGTCAGCAATCTTCTACTTAGTGCATCTGCTACCTTATTCATTTGTCCCTTATTGTGCTTGATGGTAAATGTGAAATCTTGAAGATACTCCATCTACTTCAAATGTCTATTGCTCAATTTCTCCTGAGTGTTGATATAGCTGAGTGCTTGATTGTCAGTAAACACCACAAACTCTTTGGGTAGGAGGTAATGGCTCCACTTCCTAAGTGACTGCACTAAAGCATACAGTTCTAGATCATAGGTAGAGTACTTATTCTTAGCTTCATTGAGCTTCTCACTAAAGAATGCTATAGGCCTGCCTTATTGACTTAGCACTCCTCCTACTGCAACTCCACTAGCATCACATTCCATAGTAAACACCTTATCAAAGCTAGGCAATAAGAGAATAGGTTGAGTTGCCACTTCTTGTTTCAGTTTCTCAAAACCTTTATCAGCTTCTTGAACCCGCTTAAACTTAGTTTTCAAACCACCTTTGATTGTGTCTAAGACTGGTGCATCTATGCCACTAAAGTTCCTTATGAATTTTCCATAAAATTGAGCCAATCCATGAAAACTTCTTACCTTTGTCCCTATGGTTGGTGTAGGCCAGTTTAGTATAGCTTCCACTTTGATTGGGTCCATTTTCAAAGTTCTTTGGGATACTACAAACCCAAAATACACAAGCTCTTGTTTGAAGAACTCACATTTCTCTAGATTAATGGCTAACTTCTCTTCCTGCAATCTTCTAAGAACCATCTCCACATGCTTTAGGTGTTCTTCTGTTGTCTTACTAAAAATAAGTATATGATCAAGATACACTACCACAAATATCCCTGTAAAGTCTTTAATCACTTCATTCATGAGCCTCATGAATGTGCTAGGGGCATTAGAGAGGCCAAATGGCATCACTCTCCACTCATACAACCCATCATTTGTCTTAAAGGTTGTCTTCCACTCATCTCCATCCTTGATTCTGATCTGATGGTATCCGCTCTTGAGATCCAACTTGGTGAAGTACTGATCTCCTCCAAGACAATCCATCAAGTCCTCAATTCTAGGAAGAGGAAACCTATACCTAATTTTGATTCTACTTATAGCCCTGGAATTAGTACATAATCTCCACTTACCACCTTTCTTAGTTACTAAGACCACTGGTACTGCACATGGGTTGATGCTCTTCCTAATCAATCCTTGATCCAATAACTCTTGTATTTGTCTAGCTACCTCTAGGTTCTGATCTAGTGTAAGCTTGTATGCTGCTTCGTTTGGTAATGAAGCCCCTGGTATGAAGTCAATCTGATGACTAATGGCTCTTTGTGGAGATAAGGTCGCTGGTGTTCCATCAATCACTATGTCCTTATACTTCTCAAGCAACTTCTGGACTAATCCAGGTATGACTATTTTCTCAATCTTGTCTTCTTTTTTAGGTTGCAACATAACCACATATCCTTCACCTCCTTGATGTAGGTTGTTAATGAACTCCTTGTCACTACTCAACAAGACACTAGGGGTCTTTGACTATCCTTCTTCCTCTTTCGACAGTGACTACAACTTAAATGTCTTCCCATCCTTCTTGAATGAGATAGTGTTGGGTTTTCCATCATAGATGGCACCTCTGTCATACTGCCATGGTCTACCCAATAGAATATGGCATGCATCCATGGGTAGTACATCACAAATTAGCTTGTCTTTGTATCCTCCAATGGAGAACTCCACCGTTGTCTGCTCATTGACAAGAACACTCTGTCCTTTGTTCAACCATGTCACCTTGTAGGGATTAGTTTGGGGTACCTTTTCCAACTTCAATTTCATCACTTCCTCATTTGAGATTATTTTTTCAATGGATCATGAGTCCACTATAACCTTACACACCTTTCCAAGTATTTTGCACCTTACTCTAAATAAGGCTCTTCTCTATTTTGGCTCTTCCTTGACCAGTTGTATGATCAAAACTCTACTAAACATCAGATTCTCCCCCACTTCTTATTCAATATGACTAACCTTTGGTGATTTGACACTCATATTTTCCTCTTGTGCATATTCTACTCTCTTCTCATTATTTGATGAAGATGCTTTCTCTAGGCACCTATAAGTAGGATGACCTACTTGTCCACAGTTATAACATTTCATATTGGCAAAGTATGAACTACTTTTCCTACTCCTCTTCCTCTACTTGAACCTCCTTGAGGACCTTTTCCTTTGTTATATCCTCCTCTAGAAGATGTTTCACCTCCATGCTCTGTGAGTTTAGACTCTCCTTGGTTTCTTTGCTCAGTTCCTCTACCTTGGTATCCACCTCTATGTCCTCTTTGATCTATTCCTTTGCCTCTACTTTTAGAAGCCTATTCTTGTTTCCTCTTTCTTGTTTCCTCAATCTTTATAGCCAATTGATAGCATTGGTGTATGGTCTTGGGACTTAGAAGAGTCATCTTCTCTTGAATGTTCCACTTCAAACCGTTAAGGTATCTAGCCACCTTGAGACTCTCATCCTCTATCACATTAGACCTCATACAAAGTTTTTTAAACTCCTCACTATAAGTGTTCACATCTTGGTCTCTTTGCCTCAAGCTCTGTCTTTTCTTGTGTAACTGAATCTCATAATCATCTAGCATGTATGCTTCTCTCACTTTTGCAACCATTCCTTTCCAAGTTGAAATAGGCTGCTTGCCTTCTTTTTCCCTCTCTGTTTGAATGAATTTCCACCATGTCAAGGTAGAACCTCTTAATCTTGATTTATCCACCTTTACCTTCTGTGCTTCAGTGACTCCATTACATTCAAAATGGTTTTCCATTCCCTCTATCCAGTCCATGACTAGATTAGCTTCCATTTTCCCACTAAATAGTGGTATGCCTTCAATTACTTTTTCATTCAAAGCCTTTAATTCCTTCAAGAAAGGTTCTTATTTCAAAATAGGGTTAGGTTCAGGGATCTTGTCTTCCTTAGCAACCTCTTCTTTCTTTGGTACCCTTCCTTCTACCTACACATCATTCAGTGCTTTCTCAAGTTGTTCTATTCTTTCCCTCAATAACCTATTGTCTTCCTCCTACCCTTCAACCATATTGG
The DNA here is from genome assembly GCA_007258455.2 of Sequoia sempervirens. Lineage (NCBI taxonomy): Eukaryota > Viridiplantae > Streptophyta > Pinopsida > Cupressales > Cupressaceae > Sequoia > Sequoia sempervirens. Next base: position 303,830,426 of record VDFB02270651.1, on the reverse strand, counting down.
CCAAGTGTGCAATTGTCACCATGATGGTAGAATCACTAGACTCAACCTTTGACATATATTATTCTATCCCAAATCTTTTACTCTCTCTGATACCAATCTGATGGGGAGAGGGGTTGGAGGAATCAATCTCAGATTCCTGCTCTAGGTCTTGCTTGTAAGACCTTCTTGGTGTCTTACTCCACCACCTTAACCTATAGGTCCCTTTTGCATGTTTGGGTACCCCTGGTTCTCCTAGCCAACCCCACTACCATCACCATTTAACCAACCAATACAACCTTGGTGCAATAACTCTAACTCTTCCTTAGCCTTTAATCTGCCCTAAATACTAACAATACCTCAACACTCAATTTAGATCTTGCAGGGGTGTATATATATCTCCAACAGCTTCAAACCAACCTCCTATGGTTTCTTAAAAGTTCACAAAACTCCATATTTTCATCATTTTCACCAAACCCTCATTTTGCGGTTAAAAAGGGCTACTAGCCAAGAGCCCCAGTTAAGTCTCCATTTCTGAGGAAACTGGTTATCTCTCTCAATTTATCCAAAGAACCACCAATATTTCTTTGAGGTTCTTACTTAAAATGTAAACCTCTCAATGATTTTTGAGGTCTTGAGTCTTTATTAGCCGTACAAGGCCTCGACTTGAAATTGGCCAAAAATCTAGGGTTTTCAAGCTTTTTCAAGGCTACTTCCAAACTCTCAGAAATTTTTCATACCAAATGAACTAATGGAGCCTTCTCCTTCATTCCATAGCTAGGTAAGACACTTACCTACCACCTCCAAAAAAAATGTTTCCAAGAACTTGAACCCTGCAACTTTTTTGTGCTCTGCACCTCTTGCCTTCCTAGTCGGGCACCATTCTAGCTCACCTAGGGCAAGATATTTCTACCAGCTCCTAACCTTTTCCAAACCCTACAACCTACCATATGTACAAAAATGGAGTCTAGGAACTATTCCCAATGGGTTGTATAGTTTGTATGGTGGAAAAGTTGTCTAGCACTCCATTCTTTTCAACCTGTCTGGTTTAGACCAGCAACAGGGTGCACACAAAACTATTTACAAAACAGTGATTAGAAATGAACAAAAGAACTAAATAATGGCACACAATAGTAGAAGCCTAACAACACCACATCCTTCATAAAAAATAGTAATAAATTCAACCCATTAGAGCTCTTCTTGAAGAAAAAATAAGAAAAATGACCCACAAAAACTATCTTTTCTTCAATTTCATAAAGTCACACTACAATGTCGATGCTTCCAGCCTAACATTCAGGTCGAGGCATGTCTTAAATAGATTTTAAAAATAGTTAGACTCCTTAGGTCAGTCATGTAAAACATCAAATGGAAAATTTGTAAAATGCATAGTGTTTTTCAACTTTTGCCAAATGTTAGCAACCTAAGCAAGTTTTGTTCCTAAAATCATCCATCATCTTCACTTCTTATTATACTGATCACAACAGATCAAAACTTATTCATAAACCTCAGATGCTAACAAGATGGTCAAAATTTCCTTCAAAATAACATTGTAAAATCAAAACTTCATTCTAGACTTCCTACTGACTAATGTTTCCTAGGTGCGCCTGCACCAGTATTGATGCCTATAAATATATGTTTTTAGGTCATGTTTCACATTATTAATTTCTTGGAAAAATACAAGGACTATTGCAGAGGATTAGACTAAAGAAGAGATGGCATTTTCTCAATGTCTCAAAAAGAGGTTGAGCCACTAAAAGACTATGTGGAAAGATTTCAATTTGATTTGAAGAAGAAACCCCAACATAAACTATCAGAGGAATCACTTAAATTGGTATTTTTAAGGGAAATTAATGAAGATAGTATGGATTCCCTCAACCTTATTCTGGGAGGAGAAATTTCTACTGGTCCATTTGAAGACATTTGTAAGGTCCGTAGAAATTATTCTAGGACTCTTTTGAGGAAGCCATGAAGGAAGAGGTCATCCATCAAAAGTATGTCCTCTAATGGGTTTTCTAAGGTTGAAACCAATAATTTATTGTTCAACATGAAGCAAGATATAATCAATCATTTAGCAACAAGTTGGACACTCTCCATATCAAGAAGAAGTAGGAGGAAGCAGAACCGATGCTCACTGAGTATTGTCCTAACTGTAGGAAGAGGATATTCAATTGTAAGTGCAAAATAGTGGCTAGTATCTAACAAGAAAAGGTTGAGAAATAATATTTCCAAGCAATGAAAGGTGATAATGGATAAATTTTCTATATAGCACAAAGGATGCCTTGGCAACATAGAAATGGTATGCCACAAGACCCCTTAGTTTTAATCCATCCTTTCCTTCAAGCAATCAAAATTTTTCTTCTTGGAATACTCATCCCTGGAAAACAAATCAAAATCAATGGAAAAATCTACAACAATGGACACAAGCCCAACCAAATTGGAACCAACAACCAAACTCATGGCCACATCAAAACTTCTAGGGTTCCAACTAAAATCAACAATGGCCAACCCAATAGAATAAATTGTAGCCTCAATGGAATCTAAAGAATAGAAATGGTAGTAAAATAGGAATTACCAGCTACATATGCTACCACCTCCTCCACCTCAACAACAATCTCTAATGCCTCCATAAAATCCCCAATCTCATCCATCTAAATAATCCCAAATACCTATCCAACTGACACCTAACCCTAACACTAATCCCATTCAAAAGGATTATACTAATGAAGTTTTCCAATACCCCACTTATGTGGTAGAGGTGAGTAAACTTCATCTCAAATCAGGGAAGCAACATGCAAGACCTTCATCTCCAAAAATTATAGAACTAGATGATAAAGAACCTACAAAGGAAGCCTCAGATAACCCACCTTTGGAATCCTAATCCAATTAAGGGCTCCAAACCACATCACATTTGAATCCTACATTCACTAAACATTTGGCTATCCAATAACAACATACACAGGGTGAATAATACCTTCTAATCTAGTTAAAGGATGTTAGCAGTAAAATCCCTTTCATCCAAGCTATCGAAGATATTCCCATTTATAGTAAGACTATTAAGGATCTCTTCCTTAGAAATCTAGGAAGGAAAATAAAGGACCCACAGACATTCCATGTTTTGGGTAATCTTTCTAATATAATGTTGGGAAATATAACTCTTCCCAAATATATATTGATCCTGGTAGTCAAGTAGTGGACATAAAAATCAATGGGACTCTTATTAAAAATACTTTGATAGACCTCAGTGCTGCAATTAATGTGATGACCAAGGAAACCATGTAGCTACTACTGTTAGCCAACCTTAAGCCTACTTAAATTGTTTTACAATTCATTGATAGGTCTACAGTTAAGCCTGAAGGAGTTATTGAGGACCTTGTTATTGCATTAGATTCTTGGGATTACCCTACTGACTTTATAGTATTCCAACCCAAAGTTAATATAGTTGGTTATCCACTAATCTTAGGTTGACCTTGGTTAGCCATAGCCAATGCATTCATATGTTATAAGTTAGGAAAAATAATCATATCCAACATAATTATAACCGAGAATCTAGAACTTTATCCACTATCTTAGCCACATCAATACCTTGAGTAGACCATTTGGCCACACCTAGATGATGAGGACAACTATTCATTACAAAACTTAATGACCATAGAGTGTGACCCTCTACTAGATATTGAAGATGAGGATAAGCTGATAGTTAATATCATACAAAATGACTATGGAAGGAACCCACAACAAAAGGGTTGTGTATCCTATTTACAATATCCTTTAGAAAGTATATTACCTACCAATTCCTCACAAGAGGTATCCCAGATAATCCATACTTCGTTACCACAAAAATACTTTCCAGTAATACCTAACCTTGTTTTTTCCTCTATATAAGACATGTCTATGCAATTAGAGGTCAAACCTAGAAAGATGTTGAATGTTAATAATGCATTAACTGATGAACATTAGAAATCCTTGCACGTTGTATTGCAGGAACATGCAACAACTTTTGCATGGGATTATAGTGATATGTAAGGTATTGATATTTCCTTATGCATGCACAATATTTATATCAATGATGGCTATAAACCCATAAGGGAACCTCAGAGCCACATGAATCCAGCCCTTAGAGAAATTGTGAAAGTTGAACTGTAAAATCTTTTGAATGTAGGATTTATATATCCTATCTTAAACATTGAATGGGTTTCACCATTAGTCATAGTACCTAAAAAGGGTGGTAGATGGAGAGTCAGTGTTGACTATAGGGAACTCAATACTTCCACTAGGAAAGACCATTTTCCATTGATATTCATTGACCAAGTTATAGATTCTTTTTGTAGGAAATAAATATTTCTCCTTTCTTGATGGTTACAATGGTTACAACCAAATTAAGGTTGCACCTAAAGATCAAGATAAAACCATGCTTACCTGTTCCTAGGTTACCTATGCATATTATCTTTTACCTTTTGGTTTGTGCAATGCTCCAACCACATTTCAAAGAGCAGTGATTAGTATATTTTATTATCTTGCACATGATAAAATGAAGATTTACATGGATGATTTCAGTACATATGGTGAAACGTTTGATGAGGCTTTGGAAAATTTAGAAATAGTCTTGAAAATGAGCATTGAACACAATTTATCATTGAGCAATGAAAAATATTCTATGATGATGAAAAAAGGCATTGTATTGGGACATTTTCTTTCTAGTGCAAGGATAGAAGTTGACCCTAAGAAGATTGAGATTATATATACACTACTTATCCGTCAGAAACAAAAGGATGTTAGAAGCTTTCTTGGACATGCAAGTTATTATAGGATATTCATTCAAGATTACAGTAAAATAGTTGCACCTTTTTTTACTCTGTTGACAAAGGATAATGAATTTTTGTGGACTACAAAATGTCAGCAATCCTTTGAGAAGTTAAAAGAAGCTTTGACTAATGGACTAGTTTTAAGAGATCCAAATTGGACAAATTACCATTTCGCATTCACACTGATGCATCAAACTTTGCAATTGGAGTTGTCTTGGGATAGAAAGGGGAAAATAAGGAATATGTCACATATTATATCAGCAAAAACCTAAGAGTAGCATAATTGAATTAAACTATGAATGAGAAATAAATGATTGAAGTTGTCTACGCCACTAACAAGTTCAAACACTACATCACTAGCAATCAAATATTCATATGCACATACCATACAAAAATTAGATACTTGATGAATAAGATAATAGTAGGTGGAAGAGTTGTGAGGTGGTTGTTGTCACTACAAGTGTTTGACATAACCATAGTTGATAAACCAAGAAAAGATAATGTGGTTGCTGATTTTTTATTTAGGTTACCCACAACATCTAAAGGAGTGGTTGATGATTATTTCCCTAATGGAAATATATTTGGTCTAAGTATACATAATCCATGGTATGTTGATATAGCTAACTACTTGGTAATAGGTAAAATTCTAGCTTACTTCTCTCCTAGGGAGAAAAGACAGTTAGTTCACATGTGCTTCCCCTATTCTTGCATTTCTGGATTCTTATTCTATATTTGGCCCAAATAACATTATGAGGAGATGCATTAGGGACGATGAAGTGTTTGACATATTGAAAGCCCTACATGAGGAACCTTGTGGTGGACATTTTGTAGCTAAGAGGACAAATTTTAAAATATTAACAACTGGATATTATTGGCCAACCCTTCACAAGGACTCCACTAAGTATACTAAAAGTTGTGATAGGTGCTAGAGAATGGGGAAACCTACAAGAAGTGATCAGATGCCTTTACAACACTAAATCTAGCACTAGCTCCTTTTGATAAATGGGGGCTAGATTTTTTTTCCCTATATCTCCTACTTAGAAAGACAAAGATTATATCTTGTTATGTACTGATAACTTAACCAAATGGGTAGAAGTGAAAGCATTGCAATTTTCTAGGGATGGTAATGTTGCAAAATTATTATATGAGGAAATCTTTACTAGGTATGGTGTTCCTAAGGAGATTGTGATTGAATAAGGACCACAATTCACATCAGACCTCATAGCTCAACTAGTTAAAGAATATCAGATTGGGAAAAATAATTCTACCCTATATCATCCTCAAGAAAATGGACAAGTTGAAGTTACCAATAGGGAGATTGAGAATATTTTGACAAAATATGTACAAATTCATAGAAGAGATTGGATATCTTGATTGCCAAAAACTATTTGGGAATATAGAACTACCTCAAAGAAAACTATAGGGTTTACCCATTATGAGTTGGTTTATGGAAATAAATTGGTGTTACTTATAGAGTTTGAATACAAAACCCTATGAAAAATAGTTGACTTCGGTATGGACTTAAAAATATATCAAAAATAAATATTGCAACATTTGAATTCCCTAGATGAAATTAGATCACAAGCATTGCACCACATAGATGTTGTTTAGAAACAAAGGATTAAATTGAATGACCAGTATATCAAAACTAAAGAATTTATTGTAGGGGACTTGGCACTTTTGTATGATTTTAGATACAAATATTTTTTAGGGAAATTGCAGGCATGATGGTTGGGACCTTATGAGATACAAAAATTATTTTGTAATGGTGCAGTACAACTCCAAATATTGATGAGGTCAAATTTTCACTCCTGGTTAATGGTTATAGACTCAAATTATACAAGAAACCACTTTAAAATGATGATTTTATCATATCTCTAATGGATGAGTATGGTGTACATAGTTCTATTGATTTATGATCTAGGACAGAGGATAGTATTTCATAGGATGATGTTCCAACAAGAAGGAAATTACCTAGGGCATGCCTAGTAATATAGAGGTTAAGCTACACAACTCTACCTCTAAGATTATCCCAACCTAATTTTCCATATTTTAATATCATGCACACACATAAAAATATATGTAATGCAAAATTTCTAACTCCAGAGGGACCTATACTTTTGTTTTCTTAGGACCTGTTCAAATGAGACCTAACTAGCACTATAGCAATACCCATTACATGCATGCTGCAATCACTTGGAAGATTCAATTTTTTTTCCTATGAGCTATTCTAGCACACACAATTGTCCTCTACTTCCTAGTAAAGCACATGTCAATAGAGCAATCACCACTTTTCATCAATTCCTATGCAATCAATGCACATCACATCACTTGTATTCCATGATATATGCCTCTTTCAATTCATAACTATGTCAAGCATAACTTTCCATTCAGTACATATGAAAGGAAACCTCATATAATTAATCATATCTTTCCTTCCCTATTTATTATTATTCATTATTTAAGTTATGCATGCAAATTTAATAACAATTAATTTTCATAATTATCCTATCACACTAACACATTCATGCATGAAGTGTGGTAACTTCACCTTAAGTGGGGGGAGGAGTATCATTATTATCAAATTTTTGTTATTAATTTTTTTATTTTTCCACCCGAGTTTGTGAGTACTACGTTAATGCAATCCTATAAATGTGATTCCTTTCTTGAGATGAGCTAAGGTATAGAATTACTTGATTAAGCTAAGATAAAAGGATTGTATGTGTTGGGTATGGAGAAGGTATTTAGAGAAGTAGCTGAATTTGAGGGATTTTGGGTGGTGAAGTTGAAATTGCATAATTTGAACTCTTTGAGGTTACAAGAATCAATAAAATAATTATAGGTGATGCAATTCATAGAGAACCATCTGCTCACAAAGAGATATTAGAGGATGTGATGGTTATACCTCTATTCACTAGAGTAGGATGTTTGGACTATTTCTTGAAGTTGATAGAACATGATAATAAGATGGTCAAAAAAAATTTAGCCATGTTGAATTATGATAAAGCAACAATAAAGGGATTGGTGGTGGATGGCTTAGATATGGAAATCTCCCAAGTAACAGGGTTACCTCACATAGGAATCAAGTACCCAACTCATGTAGATGAGGTAGCAGCAAGGGAAGCATTATGTTTATGGGGCGAGAATTTCAATTTGACATCAAAAGGTACTAAAATACTTTCCCTTCCATTCTTTTAGGGAAAATTTGCTTCTTAGATTATCAAATATCTTACTTGTGGTGGCTGCCATAATCTATTATATATTGTGCATTTCAAGTTGTTGAATCACTTGCAGCACGACCAATTAGTTAATGTACCCAATTTTCTATACAAAATGCTAAAAATAATGACCTCCAAATATCATAGGAAACATAATGATAATACATTGTTTCATCATTGTTTGATAACCTTACTAGTTAAGAGAATTTTGAGAATTCAACATCCCCAGGTTGATTGTGATGCTTTTAAAAATTGTAAAGAAATCACTAAGTTGCTTGAGGTACCTAAAGTAAAATATGAACCCTTACATGAGCCTAAACCATAAATTTACCTAGAGCATGATCAACCTAAAAGAGAAGATTCCCCTATTGCACCATTTGCTTCACCTGCTCATAGAAAAAGTGAAACCGAGAAATGTGATATTCTAGCTATGGTTATAGAGGAACCCTCATCCTCAAAAAACCATAGAGTTAGTAGAAGTACAATGTAAACATCCTCAAAATGGAAAATAAAAATGAAATAATTTTTCAAGCAGGAGAAGGTTGAAAAGGAAGAGGTCGAAGGAAAGAAAAAGGGGAGTAAAAGGCGAAAGAAGAGTAAAGTTACATAGGAAACCACTACTCCTTGACACTCAGGAAGGCTAAAAAGACAAAAAAATGAGAAGAGATACATGAAGGAGAAATTATAGGAATAAAAGGTTGAGGAGCAACAACATCATGATCCATTAAAGGTAGACCTAGACACAGATAGGGAAAGATCTAACCCTGATAGTTTTTTATGTTGAAAATGTTGATGTACCTACTAGGAAGAGAAGATATATATCATCATCTTCCTCTAATTTTGACTCAGAGGATGTTTTCATTTCCAAGAAGACTAGAAGGATAGTTCAAAATGACTCTCTTATAGAGATTTTTGATGACATAAGTGATGATAGTGGATGTTTGAATTTTGAAGAAGAAAAGGAGTTGATAGAGGATAGAAACCTAAGGAAGGAACTTTAAGAAGCCCTTGACAAGAAAAAGAAATTTTAAGAACAAGTAAAGGGGTGTGAAAAAATAAAAATAAAAGGAAATTAGAATGAAGGAGTTGGAAGAGAAGGTATAGACCTACTATCATAGAAATAAATTGGACCTATTGAAAAAGATGACTGAAGGTAAAATGGGAATTGAAACTCATTTGAATTTACAACCCTATTGTAAAAACACTAGCTTACCATACTACTTTGTCTTTGGGATTTGAATTGATTAAAATTACTACTCAATTCAAGTAGGAAAAGGAAAACTAAGAAAAAGAAAAGAAAAATTTGAAGGAAACTAAGAATTTAGAGTTGGAAAGACTAGAGCAGAAATTGGAAAAAGTGGTTGGTAGGGCTATACAAATAGTTGAATGTAGAACTCTATCTAGGGTATATGCATTCTTCTTAAAGGAAAAATTTCTCAGTTTTTAATTCAATAACTTTGTTAATCACTAGCCCTTTGCTTTGGATAAGAGACATAGTTTTCTCACTTTCTTCAAAAAAATCAGTTTGGAGGAGCAAGACTAGTTATGTGAATATTATTTACATTATTATGTGATGGTAGAAGATAATGAGTGGAATACCTTTATTTATGTTTGGGATTTACAAGTGATAGCACTTGAATCTTACTTTAGAAATGAACAACTTAGTGGGAAGTTAATGGAGAAATATGAAGAAAGGAGAAAATAATGGCACTGCAAATTAGAAAGCAAGCAATGAAACATGATATATTCATTACTTAGTGGTTAAGAATCCTTTCACTCAAGGGGCTAGGGAAAATAATTACAGACTTAAGACTCAGGGATTATAGATTTATTCAAGAATTGGTAGTGACCACTCTTCAAAATTTCCTGGTACATGTGAGGAATAGATAGGACAGTTTGACTCTAGAATTGTAGAGGAAGTAACCTCACTCCCTCTATAATTTTATGAGAATGTTTGAGAGGTTACACATGTATATTGAAATATTAGGAGAAACGGGAGTCAAGTGGATTCCACTGAATTACCACCCTCCTATCCTACTTCACCCATTTCCACATTGTCCACTAGATAGATTAATAATTAGGACAAGAATGTAGAGATAAACAAGACAAACAAGCTTGAATGCTACAGTGGTTTCTACCTAAAATAGGGATAGGGAGTCAACACAATCATGGATCCTAGGAAGATTACTTTGTTTTATAATATTCTTCCTAGGTAATTTAGTTTGATATTTTTTCTTGAGGAAAAGAAAAATGACAAGTTGGGGGGAATGATGGGTCTAGTTATTAGTATAAGTTTTTCTTCTTTTCATATATTTTCCAAAAAAATTTCCTATATTTTTAAAGTATCTCATAGACAATAGTTCCATAATATGTTATCCTTTTATAAATACCTTGCAACCTTGAACCCATTTTGTGGAAATGAAATATGGTGAAATATTTGTAGCATTGCATGGTTTAAATATGAATATATATTTGTATACATATGGATGAAATGTTGTGATTTAATTATAGTGGTTACTTGCATATCTATGTGTGTGGATTAATCTCTTTGCATCCCAACACATGGTAACTAGAAAGGAGTATTTGTAGTAAGCATTGAAGTAGTAGAATAGAGGATTAATGAAGTTCAAGTTGTTCAAGTACAAGAATTTGCGGAGTTGAGTGTGGTGACTATGGAAGGAATAAATGTTAGAAGATATTTGTTCTTGAATTTTAGAAATTTTCCTATGTTTTTCACATGAAAGCTTTCCTTATTTGAATAGGCCTCTTTTTTAGTTAGATGAATATGTTTTAATCATTATTCACATCCTTGTATCTAGGAGTAAGATTTATGATTACATTAAGTTAGTTAGTTGGTAGTTTGTGTAAAAATCTCCCCATTTTGTATAAAACCAGGAGATGAGTTCATAGATCAATTAGTTGATTAATCCAAGCTGTTATCAGTTAATAGTCTTATATTTTTTTACTTATCTAAACACATGTTGCTACAATGATATTAGGGAATAAAATCTACAAGAAGGATTATGTCTGAATATCTAGTGTTATGTGATGAATGGAACTGTATAATGAATGGATGCATGAGAATCTGAGTTAGATTTTGTTTTTAGTTAAGTGAGGTAGTCTTCTAAGCTGGTCACTCAAGTACTTCTCTTCACTTCATTTATCGATCTATTATTTATGTATTGTCATTCTCTCTTTTAATTATTTCACATGTGCAATGCAAGTACAATGGTTTATGGTTAATTAAAGTTGTGATTGTTCATGAATAGAGATAGATCATAGTTATCTAGAGATTAGGATTGATTATTAAGTCATTTTAAATAGTTTCAAATTAATTTTTCATTCATGGATCTCTAACAGTCACCTACAACTTATTTTGTAGGTACCCATAGCCACTAGGTTTTGTAACTATTTTCTTTGGTTTTGCAATTTTGTCAAATTTCATTAAGGTATAATAGCTTGAATAAGTTTGTGTAGAGTAATTTAGGTTAGAAAAAGCTTGTGGGGACACATATAGTGGAGTACAATCATAATTTTATGCATGTTGGTTGATAATTTAATGTATGCTTGCAATGTCAAGAGGACTGTTCAGCTTCACACACCCTTGAATTGTGTAAAATTTACCAAGTCCATAACACATTAGTTTGCCTCTACATCAATTTCTAGCATATTATCATTGGGGAATGAATAATTATTAGGTAATGCAAGGGGAGAGGGAGAATGAGCTAATTGGTTGGTCAAGGCTTGTCCTTTAATTGCCTTTCGTGAGAAAAACTTAAGGTCAAACTTAGTTAACAACACAACCCACTTAGCTAAATGTCTTAACAAATTTGTTTTAGTGAAAAGATGTTTAATAGGATTGAATTTTATCATCACATGTATTTTAGCATTTATTAAGAAATGTCTCAATTTACTAGTAGTAAATATAAGAGCTATACATTGTTTTACTATTGTCATATATTGTGTCTCATAATTAGTCAAAGTATGGATAATGTAATAAACATGATGTTTTTTACCATTTTTGTCTTGTTGAGCCAACAATGATGTGAGAGAACAAACTGATATTGTTGTATAAATGATGAAAAATTTATCTTGCAAAGCAGGTGGTAAAACAAGAAGAGTATCAAGTGAAATGATGGAAATGTGGGATGGATGCTATCATATGGTTTAGGACATAGAGCATGCTCAGTTCTCTAGTTTCATTCAAGGATAACCCTAGAGATATCAATGCAAAGGAGGAAGAGATCTTGCAATAGGACTATCCTAGGGGTTGAATGTAAACTATTAAGGGGTTCACCACCAAGTTTAGACTTGGAAAAGATAATGAAATGCAAGATGAAATAACCTATTAAATGACCTAGAAAAGTAAATGAATGAAACACAAAGATACAAAAAGGACAATGTGCACCTGGAAATTTGGAGATGACTGGAAGGGGGTCTAAAATGTTAGAAATTATGCCTTTATTACTGACTCAGAGACACTCACCAAGCTAGTTGAATCAGTCCAAAAGTTAGATTTATGTGCAGGAATAGGAATCTGCTAGATGTGTAGCCAAATCTACAAAAATATGAAATTTGATCAAAATTGGGACTCATTCACTAGAAGTGGTGAATCAGTCTAGTTAGGATTTTCTGACGCTTCAAAGAATGATTCAACTCTTGTTTGTCTATTATGTCTTTTTTTATCAATTTCCAAATCTGAATCTCTGATTTGCAACCTATAGGTCTTCTCCAAGGTTCTCCAAACCTTGATGACAAATTTGATAACTTTGAATGACTTGACAACTTTTATCTAATATTTCTCCTTGGGAAATTTGAAACCTAGACCTAAAAATCACACACAAAGGACAAGAAAAAATGTTGTTGGTTTAGTGAATAGGGTTTTCCCTTGGTCAAACCCCTTGTTGGTAATTAAACCTTGAAATAGAATGAAAATGAATGAAGAATGATGAATGAACAAAATAGGATGTTGAAACTCACCAAACCCTAGAAATAAGATGTTGAAAACATGTATGAGATGGCTCCAATGGATGTAGATCTCAACCCTTTCTTGAAGGAGATAGATCTTGAATATAATGCTTTCTTGAATCATAAATCCTACATCACAATTATTAGCTAAAAAACAAACATGATGCATGAAGTTCTTGACATGATGATTGATGCTTGAATGTTGCTCTAATATGCTTGATAATTTTCCCTTGAATGATCTTGAATGATCTTGTGAAAGCTTGGATGCTCTTGTGAACTCAAAATTTCTATAAAAATGACCATTCAAGTTACTAGGTCACATTATTTCTTGTTAGGATAAAATGAGTGAAGAATCTTGTATTTATACTCAATTATGTAAGAATTCCTGAAATTACAACACTACAAGCTGACATCAAATCTAGGAGGATAAAATACCCCTAGAAATTTAAATTAATTTTGATTCTAGGCCACACAGGACTCATTCACCCAAGGTGGAAAATTAGTCCCACCAGGCTTGATTTTTGGGACCAATTTAAAAAATACTTAGAAATCTGTGTAACTAGGTTGGAGAATAAAAGATCTAGATGGGACCTATTTTCCCAAGGTGGTGAATGAGTCTCAGATCACTAAATCTAGGCCATTCAAGCTTGAAAAACTTGAATTATGATTGGTTATTGATTTGTGTTAGGATTATCCTTGAAAGATGCATTAAATGGGACTTATGGATACAAAATAGGGTAGATTAAAGCATAAGAAAACCCAATTATTAAATAAAACCATAGAAAAGTGTTAAAGTGTGTTACAAAACTTTACAAAAATTCAAATAAGGCATTAATAAGTTCATTAAGTTTACAAGGTCCCAAGACCTAATGTGAATATGTTAGGCATATTACAACACTAAGTCAAGGCCAAGTTAAGGGGACCTTTTTACCTCATTAAATCTAGCCCCCACTTTAGTGAGAAGAGGAACTTGCTTCCAACTCATACTAAAGTAGAAAAAATGAAACAATGATCAAGGGGGAATCAAATGCACTGATGCTCATAAGACAGGACAACCATGATCGAGAGGGTTGTGCAAGCCCCTAGGACTAAGGTCCTATGGAAAACCAACACAAGAAAAAAGGAACACAAGTGAAAATGACATAAAGAGAAACAAAAAGGAACAAGCATGTAATTTAAATACATAAATAAATACTACATGGAAATGAAATATGGTGGATCAAGCTTCCAACATTTTTCCAAATCAATGTACATCAGATCTAGGTTGTTTGACTGAAAAATATTGTATACTCACTCTAAGGCAACATAACTCTAGGTTGTCCGCTGGGTGAGAAGTCCTAAGGGGGTGAGACACGTAAACTCATGGTCAGTATGCCCTCACAAATATGCAAGTGGCTATGTGGAAATTCTTGCCTTGTTCAGGCTTCTCGCTCAAACCATAACAAAGTTATACCTCCTAATAACTATGATAAGGCACCACACAAAAATGATTTTCAAACTTCATGAGACAAGAAAAGATTTCTATGCTTACAAATAATGAGAAATCAAGATGGTTCCACAAGCATGCAAGCTGTGTCATGCAAGGTGGCCATATAAATGCAAAATGTAAAAATGTAAAGAATGTTCAAAGGAGTCTTTCTTAGTTAATGTTAGGTCTTTAACTTAGGGAACATTCTACCTGATGTCTCCAAGGGAGGAAAAATTAAAGAATAGAAAATTCACAAATTAGGGGATGTGGTGTGTTGCATCAAGCCTCTCATAGGAAAGTAATATGCTAAGAAAGATCATGCTCTTGAAAGAAACACACCCAATCTCATCCACAAAGCGAAAAACATATCATATAAAGTAAGAAGGTTGCACTACGAACCATGTGTTATGCCTTGCATAACCACCCTATTTTATTCTGGAACAAAATGGGTCCCCCCACCCTTTTTTCTTTTGTTTTCTTTGTATTCAATTGTTTTCTTTGGTCTTAGGATTTTCTTTTGTTTTCCTCCTAGGTCTGTGTTTTGTTTTATCAAATTTTGGTTCTATCTCAGCTTGAGTTGTTTTCTTCTTGCTAAAAATTGAATGAAATAATCATAAGCAATAGTGTATTTTATTATAATATATTTTATATTCTTCTAAGGACTAATGGAGACCTTATTTTGTAGGATTAAATCATGCACTTGATGATATTTCTCAAGGAGCTCGGTTGGAATGCATCCCCCAATCCAGTTTGGCATAAAATTCCTCTAAGAAGAAAGTTGGCAAGACCTTTTAGATGGCTTGCCGAATGGAAATGTGTTATTCATTTGGGTTCCATAGATTGCCATGACATTTTAATCATCATGGGTTTTCATGTCTCCCTGAAATGCTAAAGTCTCACCGATAGGGTGGACTCTTGCCAAGGTGAGGTAGTATTGACGTAGTGGTTTGAGTTCGGCAAGAGGTCCTAGTGACCATTAAAGTCTCTCCAAAAGATTTAAGTTCGGCGTAATGTATGGCCGAAGGGGTAAGGTCTTGCCAACTAGGCGGAGTCTCATTGAAAAATGAAGGCCTCAGAGAGAAGTCTTTTCGACCTGTAATGTCTCAGCAAAAATTTTGAGTGTGACGAAAGGTCTTGCTGACTAAGCAAGGTCTCCGTGAAATGAAATGAGCTCTTGACAAAGGAGGTGACTTCAGTGTAATGTCTGAGCAAAGTAAGCTAGACTAGCTAACATGAGATGATATCAGCATAAGGTCTCGCCGATCCGTCAGAGTCTCGACAAAAAGGGGATGTCATCAGGAAGATCTCATCGAGAGAGATAACGTCAGAATGAAGTCTCACCGATAGGGTGGACTCTCACCAAATTGGAACAACATCGAGAAAAGATTGATATTTTCCATAAGGTCTAGATGACTATGGAGGGTCTGGCTAAAACAAAATGAGCTCCAGGGGAATGGAGGAGCTTGACATGAGGTGTTGTCGACTGTTGTATACTATGTCAATGACTGATATGAGGTATAATCGCATTGGGTAGACATGATTAGTGTCTCATCGACATGCGATTTGGTGTGAACAACTTTTGATTGCTCGTGAATCTCACGTGGCCTATGTTCCACCAATCAGAAGAAGCTAAAGGGGCGAACCATTGACAGTTTGACTAATTGACTATCCCTATGAAGGAAATCAGCAAAATGTAAACAATATGAACTTACTCTGAGACCTAAAATGATGGAGCAGCTCGGTGAATACTAGTGTGGAGATCTAATGGGAATTCTGCTATTTATTTTAGAGATGGTCAACGTACACAAATGTCTAGAGCAGGAAGAAGGCCAGAGGAAAGAAAGAACCATGAGTCTCAGGGATAGCTGGGATCACTACTGGCAAAGGTGGATCAACATTAATGATAATGATTTAGAGCATTCAAGGCAGATTTGCAAGGCAGTTTGAAGATGGACACAAAGGCATGAAGTTAATGTTTTGATTGTAAAAGATCTGAAGGCTTCTCCTGAGGGCGATCCTTCACCAACATGGATAGTGGGGATACACATTGAATGCAACATTAACTCTATTCAAAAGTTTTGGGAGCCAAACCTTTAGAAGTTGGATATTTTTTTGTAAAACCCTAAAACAAGGGCCAGTGCATTATTTTGGGGTACATTCTATATATATGGAATTTTTTTCTCTTTTGGGGGAGGTACGAGTTTTAGAAGAGAGAGAATTTTCAGAAACAAGTAGTAGTAGAGAAAAGCTTAAGAGTAGAGTAGGAGTTAGATTCAACATAGACAACAATGTATTTCTCAAGTTCTCTTAGTATATATGGAAACAATCTAAAGACATAGGTTTTCTATACACTGGTGATTGTGCTAGATTTGTAAATGTTGCTTATCTGTTTCACCAATAGTAGAAGCAACGAGATTTAAATCTACTTTATATTGTATTTTAGAATGCTATTTATCTTGTGTTAGTCATTTGATTTGAAAGCTTTCAAGGAATGAAATCATATTTGGTGTTTTATTTAAAATAGTGATTTGCAGTCTGTTGTTGAAGTTAGCACTGGGAATGAATGAAACTGTGTGTTAATCACAAGTTAACTTTTTTCTGCAGTTGTAGTTAGGATTCCTTGAAAGGTAACAAGTCTAGTTAAGTTGGATTAATTATTATTCTCTTCAGTTCCAAACTTTGATCTATCTTTTTTTGTTTCTTTAAAAACCCCAGTTAAAGTAGGTTTGAATTTATGTTTGATCTTAGAAAAATCCACAAGCTCAACACTAGTAGGCCCCTTGGACATTACAGTTCACATCAACCATTGAGTCAAGTCAGCACAGTTGAGAACCGACTACAAAGACCTTTGGAGCTAAGATATCCATGTGTTATTCTTTCTCTTTCAGGAGAGAAGAATAGTAATATTTTGTTTAACTATTGCTGTGCTATTTGGACCATCAACAGAGAAACAGGTGCTAGAAGGGCAAGCTGGATAATACCGGGTTTTTCTCACTAGAAAGGTCCTGTAGAGTTTTTTGATCAGCTCAAAATCCACCACCTTTGATGGAACTCAAGACCCCAATAAGACACAAGAGTCATAGGACTGGCTCAACCATCATACTACCCTTGTCAGCTCCACTCACTCCACCATAATTTTCACCAATAGCCCAGTGGATACCCATCAATCCAACATCGAATCCATCTCAAGTGCCATAATAGCTGGTTCAACCCATCCAACAGCTGGCTCAACCACCACTACTGCTACCAATGGAGTTTTTTCAGAATAATCCCTCTCCATTAGGGACTATTCCTAGAGATTTTCATGATATGCCTAAGAATCTTGAGAAATTTTGTCCCAAATACATTCATGGGGAATCAAAGAGTGCTAAAGATCACATACAAGCTTTAAAGGACACTTGTACTAGAGATTAGATAGCTCACCATGATGTAGTTTGTAGGTTGTTCCATTATTCCTTAGGGGATATGGCATACAACTGGTATCTTAATCTTCCACAAGGTTCCATTCTAACTTGGACACACTTGGAGAATGCTTTCATTAGTCAGTTCATAGTTTATTTGGATCCAGCCCTTTTGTATCACCAATTTGCTACCATTAGGAAGGATCCATGTGAATCTTTGACCTTGTTCAATACCAAGTTTCAACGAATGTATAGGAGACTGCAGGACCCCTATCTAGTCGCTAAGAATAGTGCCATTCAAGCATACTTTAGGGTTATAGACCCTTTGCTAGGTTTTTTCTTGCAAAAAACTTATCAACCAATTGATATTGATTCCATGTCTAAAGTTATTGATTCCATGTCTAAAGTTAACCATCTAGCCATCAAGCTACAACAACAAATTAGCTCTCAACAAGGAAGTTTGGGAGGAGGATGTTTTTCTTCAATGGGGTATCAGATGCCTAGCCCAACTCCTTTATTCAATACTGTCCCAGGGATGTCTCCTTCCCATTATGGACCCATGTCTAAATTGCAGACTCAACCTCCTATTCCATTCTTTTCCAATGGAGATCCTGACCTCTTTCAACAATCACAGGCTCATCATAGTCTGCAAGGTCATCACAACCAAGCTAGAACACCAAATCATGTCAGTAAGCCACTTGTTGCTAAGACTGTTGAAAGTGAAAAGACAGATCAACTTACAAATGAGGTATAGACCTTAAAGAAAACTCTGTCTCAAGTGACAAATGACATGGCTCAGCTTAGATTAAACCCCTCTCAAAACGAAGGTAACTATCCTAATTAGAGCAATAACAACTAGGGTAATTATCAAAATAACAACAACCACAGCCAGAGGGGTTATCAAGGCCAAAACTCCCCTAACCAGAGCAATAAAAATAAAAATAGAGGATATAACCAAAGGCCAAATAACAGCCGACAATGGAATATAGGGCCAAACAATGGTGGAGTCTCTCACAATTATCAAGCTAATGAGGAAAGGTCACATACTGCAAATGTGGTTGACCTTAAATTTATGACTAACTGGTGTAGGCCGCATGATACTGCAACCCATTCTGAGGTAAACTTCCCTAAAATGGAGAAAGTTGTCAAGATGGCACAGGCAGATGCCCAAACATGCCAAGGGAATTCAAATAAAGAAGGTGGCTCAATAGATACAACAATGAATTATGACTTCTTTGAGGAAGAAACTTCATTCCCAATGCAAAGTGAGAATGAACCTGAGGAATATTCATATGATTCCCAAGCCTTTTAGACAAAGGGAGGACACTTCCTAAGAAATCAAAATAAGGGTTCGTTCACTACATCAACACTGCCTAATCACATGGTGCCTCTGAATCAAAGTGCTGCTAATAACCCTCCTCCACCAAAAGGTCCACCTGATTTCCATAAAAAAGGTAATTCACCTGGCGCTGTCAGAGGTAATGCAAGCTATAACATAGAATTTGATATTGTTGCTGAGATGCAGAGGCATAAAACCTCTTTATCATATTTTGACATCCTAAAGTGGTGCCCTGCTCAATGAGAGATAGTGCTAAAAGATTTGGAGTAGGCTAATAAATGAAAAGGGAAAAACAAGGGGACACCTACTGCAGATATGAACGTAGCTTTCTACAAAAGCAAGGTAGGTACCCCACCATTTCTTTTGAGTTGAAGAATCTGTGGGAAGAATCTACATAATTTTTTGTTAGATTTAGGGGCTTCTGGAAATGTTATGCCATTTTCTATATGGAAGAAATTGGGATTGAACCCTATCCAAACAAACAATAAGGCCATCTAGCTTGACAAAATAGAGGTTAACATAGTTGGAGAATTGAAAAATATGTATGTGCAAGTAGGGTCTAACCCTAGGGTTTTAACCAATATAGATATTCAAGCAGCAAACATTCCTGAGACTTATGGTATGCTATTAAGTAGAGATTTGATGAAAAGTATAGGGGGATATCTCTCCCTCAACTTTTCACATATGTGGCTACCATGGAGGGGAGTGCCTCTACAGATTAGGATTGAAAGTGAACCCCACCTCAAGCATGTCATCACTGAATATGATTTTCCCAATGAGGTAGCTTATTTTGAAATAGGGATAGGGGTTTACAAAAGAGAAGAAATCTTGACCTTTTTAGTTCTTGATTCTAAATACATGTCAACATAAGAGTTCCTTGATTCTATGGCTAATGAAAATCAACAGGCATTGATCAAGAAATTGTAACATGATCATCTAGTATTGGGGGAAGATATCAATCTGCAGAGTCTTCTACTCCCTAATTGGTGTAGGGTACACTACCAAAATCATTCAAAATTAACCTGCCAACCCTGCATCAACATTTTAGATCATGTTTCCCAAGTTGAGGAAACTATCCCAAGTCACCTTGAGGATGTTACAAATCACTTCTCATTTGAAGCCAAAGATGCAGTAATGTTAACCAGATATAAGATACGTTCAAAGGAAGTTCCTTCTCAAATTGAACTTACCCTAGACACATTTCTAAATCATCATATTTATGAGGAACAACCTCAAGGTTTGTTTGACACCCCTGCACTCACAAGTATACCAAAACCCAAGGGATTAATCAAAGATACCAATAACTGTCAAAAGTATAGCCACAGATTATATGATATATTTGTGCAGGAGTTGGAAATTATACATGAGAAACCTATTGAACACCTGTTCCCCATACCTAATGCAAAAGATCAAGTAGCCTCACCTATGGCTCATTCTATCCAAATTCCCACAATAACCCAAAAGGGATCAACTCCAACTCATGATCATCTATAGACCCTCACATTTGATGAATCCAAATCCAAAACAGGTTGTGGTGTTGGGATTGGACTAGCCAGCCTGAAAGGGAAAAACTTCTTTGCTTCTTACTTGTTGTAGTTTGCGTGCACTAAGAACATAGAAAAATATGAAGCTCTAGCTTGGGGGCTGATGTTTGCACATAAGAAGAAAGTCACTACCTTGATGGTTAAAGGAGATTAAAAAATAGTTATCAGGCAAGTGCACAGCCAATACACATGTCACAATAAAAGGATGGCAGCTTATAGAAATCAGGCATGGAACCTGATTGAAGATTTTGATGCTTTTGGGATTAGTTTAATCCCTACAGAGGAGAATCAGATAGATGATTCATTAGTTGTTACTGCAAGTACCCTGGAACCTATGCAGGGCTCCAAGCTTAAAATATTCTCAGTAGAATTTATTTCCACCCTTGATGTTCCTAATAATGTTAGGAACTTTTAGGTTTTTGATGATGATCGACATATTCTTGCTTTTCTAGCAAGCTCAGATGTTTTTGAAGGGTAGATCATTGATGAGTCCAATAGGGATCAAGGAGATTGGAACCCTGAAGATTGTGATACAGAGGGGGTCCTCAATTTAAAAATCAATAGCATTCCCAAGGAAATGGTGGCCTTGGAAATAATTTTTGAGTCAGATCCAAGGGCTCAAAAGAAGATATCAATTGAAGATAAAGGAGTTGAATATGAAACTATTAACCTAGTTGATTCTAGCTCAGAAAGAAATGTTTAGATAGGGAAAGCTTTCCCTCAAGCAATAAAAAAAGATATACTAAGGGAACTGATGAAGGATATTGTTATGATAGCTTGAGGATATGAAGATCTAAAGACATTTGATGCTTCTGTAATGACTCATACTATTCCTCTGAAGCCTTAAGCTAAGCCATTTTGACAAAAGCAGTGCCTTGTCAACCCCCTGATTGAACCATTGATCCTTAAGGAAGTTCAAAATTTTCTTTTTGCAAGAATTATCTTCCTTATACGAAATTCAACATGGGTGGCTAACTTAGTTCCAGTCCATAAGAAAAATGGGGAGATTAGGCTATGTGTAGATTTCAGAAACCTAAAAAGAGCCTCAGAAAAGGACAAATACCCATTCCATTCTCTAGACAAAGTCTTGCAAGCTGTCAATGGATCTCAGATGATATCATTCCTGGATGGTTATTCTGGATACAATTAGGTGATGGTTAATTGTGAAGACAGAATGAAGACAACCTTCACTACTAAATGGGGAAAATTTTCTTACAAAAGGATGCCATTTGGTTTGATAAACACTAGAGCAACCTTTCAACGCGCCATGGACATAGCCTTCAAAGATCTTGTTATGCCCTCAGCACACATGCCCCGTTCGGAACAGGGACCCTCTTTTCTTTTACCTCGTCAGGTCTTTTGGGCCACCTCATTTTGCGTGCCCCTCTTTTGACTTCCCGCATGGTCGATATTATCCTAAAGTTTCATCATAAAATCGACTACACCCTCCCTTTTGGTTTTTGCTGCCCTCCGGGGCCTCGTGGGTTCCTTGGGCCGTTCAGGCTCTGGGGCGGCCCTGGGCCCCTCTAGGCCCGAGCTGCCGGGGTTCTCCTATCGAACTTCCCCCTTGCATTTGCCGCCCTGGGCGGCGTTCCTCCGGCGTCTTCCTGCCCTCCGGAGCCCACCCTGCCGGTTGCCGTTCGGAGTTCTTTGGGGGTTTCCCGGGCGGCCCCCGCTCCTTCGAGCCCCGGCATCCGGAAGTCCGCCTCTGGACTTCCGTCCCGGGATTGCCGTCTGCGACGGCGATCCTCCAGCAACCGCCCGCCCCTTGGGCTCCTGGGTTTTGCTCGCCGCCACCCTCCAAGTGCAAGCGAAGCCCTCGGTGGCGATCTCCCGACGGCCGCCCGCCCTCCGGGATTCGAGCATCTCCTCGCCGCTGCCATTCGAAGTCCTCAAAAAATTCTCGCGGTGGCTGTCGTTGCGCGGCTTCTCACCTGCCGGATCCCGAAGCCATCGCCACCGCCGCCGACCCAAATTTGAATCTCACCAACCTTTTGGCACGATCGTACATGCAATAAATGATCGCATTTATGACCGATTGGGTATATAATGTGTGGCCCATGAAGGTCATTTTCATTGTTCGACTTGGAAAATTTGAGCAAATTGATAGAGTCAGCGTCTGGAGCCCACTGCCATCTGCATCATCACGATCATCGGCATCAACATCGCTTCGTCAAACCCTGCCGGTGGATCCTATCAACTTCTCGCTTAGCATTTTCAAGGTAAGTTTTTGTACGTCCACCCTCCCGTCGTTTTGATAATTTTGGGTGTTTAAAGTGAATTAAACAATGAATTAAATTGCATAGAATTGAACAGCACCCCGTCACGCCCATAACCCATATCTTCAAATTGTCTGGAACCCATCAAATTACATTCACCAACGATTCGGGGCTTTCTCCTCGCCCGGCTGTTCTTCGTGCAGGGCGAACAGGCACCCCGGACCCGGCCTCGACCTTCGTCGTCTGCCTTCGCCACTTTTACCCTTCGTGGAATTGAGTTTTTTGGTACACCCTCTGAGCCTCCGGACCCCGGGCGTCCCCCCCGCCGCTACCTTGTTCTTTTGGAGACCCTGCTTTCGCTTCCCCATCTCCCCGATGCCCGGGTCCCGGTCCTGCTTTCACCGTTGCCGTCGCCCGAACATTGCTGAGACCTCGCGATGGCCGTCATTCCTCGTCGCCCCGCCTCCCGGCTCCCGGTGCATCCTTCGCTGCTGCCGTTCAATTCATCACGGTATATCTCGCGGCGGCCATAGGACCGCGTCGTCCCACCTCCCGACTCCCGGTTCATCCTTCGCCGCCGCCTTTCATATCATTGCCATCACCATGCGGCGGCCTGCACCTCGCTTCGTTCCGCCTTCCGGGTCCCGAGATGCCTTTCGCGGCTGTCGACTGTGAGTTGTCATAACTTCCAGGCGGTCGTCCCCTTGCATCCTCCCATGGGCTGGAGCCCGAACTTCACCTCGTCGTCGCTGCTGGGCCGTGTTGCAAAATCTCTCGGCGGCGAACCTCCGTCAGCTCCCTGCCCTCCGGGGTCTAGTATCCTCCTCACCGGCGCCGTCCAAAATGGTCAAAATTCTCATGGCGGCCATAAGGTCGCGTCCTCCCGACCCCCAGGGCCCGGCGCTCCGAATGCCGTCTGATTCAAACTGTTTAACCAAACCCGGTCTTCGGCTGTCTTTTTGCTTCCCTGGTTCTGGCCTCCGGGCTTCCACCGCCGGACTTCCATTTGATTTCCGCTACTGCTGGCTTCCTTTGCCTGGCTCCCTTCCGGCTTGAAACCTCTGAGGTCCTTTAAATCGATCCAAAATAGTTCAAATTGAGAATCTAACTTTGACCCACGTCCTAAATCATGCCGTTCTCCATCATGGCCCCCTTTAAACATCAAAATTTGGCTAGCGGGGGTCTCCGCGAGCTTTTGCTCGTGTTTTCCCTTCCTGATAGCATTCCTGCTAGGGAAGTCCGGCCCTCCGGGCCTAGATTGTCCAATTGCTCTAAAATGAAATCGATATCATTTGAGGATTAAATTGATGATGTATTTGAATGATTATTTAGATGATATGCTCCCAATGCGGACTAACATTAATGTTTTCGGTGTTTTGTTGTGCTGACTTTGCCCTTTGCTTGCAAGATATATGGAATCGGTCGCAGGAACTTCAGGGGCCTCTACCGAAAAGGACAAGGGAAAGAAATCTGGGAGGGCCGCTCATGGGAAGGAGGATAAAGATCAAATGAAATTCCAATTCCAAGGGGAGCCACTCCAGTCGAAGGTCTCCATTGACTGGAGAGAGATCTCAGACACCAATATCAGTCAGGTGGACATAGATGAGTTCACCCAGAGGGTCAATGTCGACCCTAAGACAAAGAATTCCAGGTTAATACGCCAAAGTGCAATCGCCAAGGCTGCAGGCTTCCGTTCGTCTCTGGTAGCACCTGAATTAGTAATGGCTTGCCGAGAAGCCTACCAGATGGATACTAGAACAATCGTGGATAAGGAGGGGAATATCCTCGCTGAAGTGTCTCCGGAAGGAATCACAAAAACCTTCCACATTCCCACATTCCCACATATGCAGATCCCCACGTTGGAGCAGTGTCAGGCGGCATGGGATGCTAATCCTTTGGGCTGCAAGAAGTCAATCAACATTTATTGGCTTAAGGAGAAATGGGGCAGCGCTGCAAAGGTTCCCCAAGAACTGTTCCGCAGTGACTTCCACAAGGATTATCACGACTTAGTGACTATGCTGAGCAGGGTCATGGGTCTCCCAACAGCCACCTACTTCCAAGAGTGGATGGCTTACTACATTGAACAAATCATATGGGGGAATGAGGACGTAAAAACTAAGATCTCATTCGACTGGGGAGGCATCATCAGTAACTGTTTCCATGAGCAGTTCGTTAATGTCAAGAAAAGTTCCAAGTTCTACATGACCTCATACCTAGTATAATCCTTGGTAGGTCAGAGATAGTACAGCGGGCTCTTTGTGGCACCAAATGGGGATCACAAACGAGGACTCAAACCTTTTGACCGGTACTCTCAACTACAATACCGCTATTTCAAGAAGGAGTACTGCCGAGTCAATGATGCCTTCATAGGCCACATTATCAGATTGGTAGCCGGGGACTTCGAGAGAAGGGTATCTCACAGTGCCAGGGCACTCCTGAGGGAGTATGCCTTCATATATATTCAATTCCCCAAGTTCACTTACATCCGAGCCCAAGGATTCACGGAGTAGCCAAACAGGCTGCCAAGATACCTGAATGACTGGATCATTCTCCTGGAGCTTTCCCGACAGCTCCAACATATTCAGACGGTCTTCGGCCAAAAGCATGTAGCAGGGATCCCTTATCCCATGACCCTCGGCCAGGGCCTGTATCGACTACAAACATCTCAATGCATCAGCAACTCAGAAAAGGAACTTAAGGAATATAACTTCGAATGGTACATGGCTCGCCCGCGAATGGACCCACACGGCTTATCAGGAAGGCACTAGGGCTGACATACGCCCACAAGTACCATGTCGAAGATTTCTGGGTGGATTGTAAGGATGATAAGGAGGTCCGCATGAGACACTACATGCGAATGACAGTACAGTTTTTGAGGAGGGTATAGCTATTTCTGGTGCCTGATCAACTTGAGGAGGATGAATCCGCCCTTGTGCACCCGAGGTACCCTACGGTTGCCGACCTGGCAATCCCCTCCATCGACTGGGATGAGCAAGAGATCAAGGACCTGGATACCATCACGTAGCCAATCATAGCTCACACTAAGGAGTGGGTTGATGGGCAAGTAGCACAACTGAAACAACAGGGGGTGACGTTAACTTATGAAGCACTCAAAAGTGAGCCAAGCGCCATGGAGGACATTGCTACCTCCCCATCAGCAGGTGAGACTTCCAAGTCTCCCCCTATCACCAGGTCCCAGAAGAGGAAAGAAGCAGAAACAACACAGTCTACGGACCCCAAAGAGCAAATAGCAAAAGGCACGGGAGGCTCATCCCCCAAAAGACTCAAGCAGACAATGACTACAACAGAGGTGCAACCCCCCTTGCTCCTTCCTCCCCCAACTGGTGTGCTACCCACCTCTCAGGCCGCAATCACCTCATCTCCACCGGCGGTGGACATTTCTGTTCACCTTGCCTCTTCACCCCCGACCGGGTCGATAATCAATATTGACTCTTCCTCTAGCATGGCCACTTCCCCTTCCTCTGCTGCTGCCATGTCACCCATTACCTCCCTGCCTCTGGCAACGATAGCATCACCGGTTCCCCTTTCCACTGTGCCCAAGGCTATTACACGACACCTGCAGAGTCTCCCCCCTAAGCTCTCGCAACTCCTAATGGACCCCGCACTCTAGGCGGCCCTTGCCCAAGCCCTCACAATGGCTCAGCCTTCACAACCACCAATAGGTCCGCTGGCCATGGAGGCCATGATGCAGATTTTCAAAGAGTTGGAGGAGAAAGAACAAGAGGCTTCAAAGCCTATTGAAGAGGAGGCCAATGATTATTATGAGCAACCTGAATATGAGCACATAACCATCGACAAGGTTGCCTACGAGGAAGAAGAGACAAGCTCTTCCGAGGGTGGGGATGGAGAGGATGGCTCAAGTGCCAAGGAAATTATTCGGGTCTTCAATGAAGATGAGGAAGAAGAGTTGGCTCAGCAGCCAAAATATGTTGGGGAGGAGGCAGAACAGTCACCATGTGGTGAAGAGGGACAGCCACAAGAAGAGCAACCTACAAAGGATATAAATATCACTGAGGCTGGGACCCACATTGTGAGGAGACCTGAGGCTGAGGCTGGTGAAGAAAAGAAAGAAGAAGAGGTGGCAGGAGAAGACGATCCCACCCAGATACTGACTACGATGGCACCTGTTAAACACCTCATGTTTTATCAAGACTCTGACGAGGAGGAGAATGCTGCCAAAGGAAAGGGAGAAGCCCAAAAGGAAGAAGAGGCAGAAATCTTACAGTTAACGGAAAAGGGTGAAGACAGCCATGATACACCTAGGGACAAATCTGTTATGCCCGATTGGCTAGAAAAGCAGCTTGAAAAGACTACTCCTGTTCTGAGCGACCCAAGATCAAGATTGGAAGCCATGTTGGCTCGATCTCTAGCCACCACAAAGAAGGAGAAGAAGCCTAAGGTCTGTTCCAAGATAACCATGGACGCTTCTAGCTCCCGGGCAGCACAGGTAGCGACACCAACTATTGGCCAAGACAGAGTTAGCTACAACATCTCCACTATTGACCTGGGGACAGCAACCAGGGAACAGAAGGTCGAACACCTCGAGGAGTCGGTGGCCACGGTGGTGCATCTAATTAAACAAGATAAGGTCACCAAAGATGAGCTAAAGGCGCAAGTTGCTGCCCTAACCAACTACATCCAGCAGTGGTCTTCAATAGACGACCTCCCCACTACCTCTACAGCCACGCCACAACTGCTCTCCAAGGAACAAATAGATAAACTAGAAAGGAGGAAGAACTTGGAGAGGACCACTGAGGATTGGTTCCAGCAGGTCATAAGCATTGGTAACGTAGGGATCAGCTTGGCTGTGCAGATAGCCAATAAGTTCCTGGACCTGGTTCAATCCTTGGAAGACATGAGGAAACTCTGCACCAGCTTCCCTATGATCTATGACTCCACCTTCCCAAGGGTTGAAGCCATCCTTCAAATTCCAGAAAGCACGTGGGAAGAAAAGCTAGAACTAAAGAAGGAGGATCACTGGTTGGTGGACGTGTGGCGTAGAGACCTCATCAACCGAAAGGAAAGGATGGAACAAATCCAGAGCAGGGTGGATCCAGATATTGCATGGATCAAAGAAATCCGGGCAGAATGCACCAAGTACCTTAGGTTGATAATAGGCCATGATATGCCCATGGTGCAATTGGATGCAGAAAAGGTCAGGTCATACTTTGAGGAAAAGATGAAGGACGGGACGGCCGGAGATATCACAACAGACTTCCTGAGTTTCGCTGCTCGTGCCTTCGATAGATCAAAGCTATTCATAGATCAGGGCTCAAAGTATGATGAGGACTAGAAGCGGCTGGAGGAGAACGCCAAAGAATGGAGCTACCAGGCGTTGAGATGTGAGGTCCTCGAGGTAGACAAGCTCCAAGCTGTCATCCTCAAGTACATAGAGCATGCAGCCTCCGAAGAGCGGAAGGACAGGCCAGCCAAGAAAGAAGACCTCCCAAAAGTGTAGCTACAGCCAAGAAAACAACAATTAGCTACAGGACAAAAAGCAAATAGTGTCATCCGCTAGATGACAAAATAGGGAAAAGACAAAAGATGTTTTAAAATTATAAGTCTATTTGGGGGTAGGTGAAACCCTATTTTGTAATGAATCTTGGCCATTCATTTGACTTTTGGAAACTATAAATAGAGCTCTCCCCTCATTTGCAAAGGGAGAGAGTTGAGTTGTTGTAAAGGCATGCTACTGAAATTTATGAGAAATAGCATTGACTTGGTGCATTTCCTTTTTTTCTCTCATGTTAATTGATTCACTTCTCCAATATTAGATGTTTAGCTTAGATCTCTTTGCTGTTTAGTTAGCTGTTCATGTTACTTGGGTAAATTTTAGGAATGATGTTTGGTGTTTATGAAAATTCCTGCACTGTTGATGATCCCTTAGTCCATACTTTTGTTGTTTGCTGAAGGTAGACCGCTGTGCAAAGTTAGCCAGGACTTAATTAAAGCTGCCCCAAACACTTATCTTTAGTTCATACATGTATGTGGTGGATGAAGGATAAAAATCTACAGCCCTTAGAAGATAGCACAATTTCCATGATACTGTGAAATCCCTGGTTAAGTGGGATATCGTTTTAAGGAATTGTCCATTACAGGAACTCCATTGTCACTATTCATTGCAAGCTTCAGACTTAGGAACTTTCCTTCCCCTTCGCTCTTTTTCACTTTCTTTAGAAACTGAACAATACCAAGGTTCATTGCAAATTATAAAGCCAAATCTAATAATCAGATGGAGTTTGAGACTGCTGTTTGAACCTACAGCCAACACATAACTGCTTTCATGCTAAAAAATCCTTTTCGAAGATCCAACTTCATGCTTTGTGCCTTTGTTTTGTATTCCTGTAAGGCCGCCTTGTGATTACAGCAAATCACATCAAACTACTGAGGTATCTAAGCACTGTCATGACCTGACATCCGAGAGACCTTGGGATAGTGTTCTGCAACTCGATTGTGGAAGATTGTCTTTCAAGAGAGGTAGTGCACCTACGCACTGCCTGTGTTGAAAAGTGCATAAAAAACACATCAACAGATCTAATTGGAAAATGCATCATCATTTACATGGATTACCTAATAGTATTCTCCAAAGATAGACTGAACCACGCTATAGACTTAGCTAAATTTCTTCAAAGATGTATCCAGTATGGTGTCTCCTTGAATCCAAAAAAGTGTGTGTTTGGCGTTTCTAAAGGGAAGATTTTGTGACATGTAATCTCTGAAAGGGGAATAGCAATCGATCTAGACTGAGTCGATTCCATTCTGAAGATAACCAAGCTAGGAAGCAAGAAGGAAATGAGATCTTTCTTTAGAAAGATCAACTTTGCGAGAAAGTTTATCACGAGATTTGTGGAAATTATTAAGCCACTAAATGAAATGATGAAGAAAGATGCCAAAGTAAAATGGAGCAATGAGGTAAAGGCTGTGTTTTCATAGGTCAAGTGATCCATTTCAGAAGTTTCAGTCCTTACGAGCCCTAACTACTTAAGTTCGTTCTATATTTATTCTTTTGCCTCTGAACATTCATGTGCAGCTATCCTAACTCAATGGAGAGAAGAGGTAGAGGAGAGGCCAATTGCTTTCATGAGTTCTCCATTCAAGAATGCTGAAATTAAATACTCACCTCTTGAAAAACAAGCTTTTGTATTGGTCAGAGCTATCAAGAAGTTCAGGCACTACATTCTCCAAAGTCAAAGTATTGCTTTAGTTCCTGATGCTATCGTGAAGTCTCTACTTATGCAGAGCGAGCTGGGAAAAAGAAGAGGGAAATGGATGGCCATTTTGCAAGAGTTCTATCTAGAGATACATCCTATGAAATTTTTTAGAGGTACATGCCTATCTAAATCCATGGTGAATGCTGGTGAGAAAATTATTTTCCAACAATACACAACTCACTCCTTTTCCAACGACCCTTGGTATGCTGATATCATCCAGTTCATGCTTAATAATCAATGCCCAGATGAAATGAATACAACTCAGATGAAAATACTGAGAATGAAGAGCTCACATTATATGCTCAAAGGGGGATTGCTATATAGGAATAATTTTGAGGTAGTGTACCTACTATGCCTTGATCAACAAGAGGCTAAGCATGTAATTACTCAATTTCATGGGAAAAATGGCACATGTCATGGTTCTGCGGAATCATTAGCACATCAGATCCTCTGATCTGGTTATTATTGGTCGTGTGTATTCAAAGATTCCCATCAGGATGTGAGAACATGTCACATATGTTAGATTTCTGCATCAAAAGAATGCCATTCAACCATGCCATTACAGCTTGTCTACAAGGTAAGGCCATTTTCCCAATGGGCACTGGATTTTATTGGGGTAATTAACACAAATTCTTCTGTAGGACACAAGTTTATTTTGAATTTCGGGTATGTGCAGGATCATGGTATGCCAAAAAGTGGCAATGAGGAAAAAATGCATCTTTCATTGACCCAAAAATGCGAAAATATTGTGTTGACTTTTTTTAGGCTAGGGTGTCAATACACACCACCAAAGCAAACACCAATCCTAGTTTTCCATATCAGATATCTGATTTGGATCGGATATCCGATTTGTAAAAGGAATATATATAAAAAATTTGTTGTTGTTTTAAAGTAATGGTCTACAAATCGGATATCCAATTTGTAGACTGTTACTTTAAAACAACGAAAATAGTTGTATATATATGATTTTTACAAATCAGTTATCTATTTCAAATTGGATATCTGATTTTTAAAAAGCATATATATACAAAATTTGTTGTTGTTTTAAAGTAATGGTTTAGAAATCGGATATTCATTTCAAATCGGATATCTGATTTGAAATGGATATCCGATTTGTGTACACATAGACCTAAGGATTAATGGTATCTAGTAGAAGGTTTAAGGGTTAAACTTTAAAGTTTAGGGTATATGGTAGATTTTTTAAGGGTCAAGGGTTATAAGGATGTAGGGGAGAGAGATAGATGGATTTAGTGTGTGAGAGAGTGACCTGAGAGAGTGGGATAAGGTCGGAGAGGGTGGGAGATTGGGATAGAGTGGGAGAGAGGGAGGAAGAGGGTGGGAGAAAGTGGGAGAGGGTGGTAGAGAGTGGGAGAGAGGGAGGTAATGGGAGAGAATGGGAGAGTGAAAGAGAGTTGGAGAGAGTGGGAGAGGTGAAGAGTTAGGATGAGGAGAGAGTTAGAGAGAGTTGGAGAGGGAGGAGAGGGAGAGTGAGTGAGAGGGAGTGAGTGAGTGAGAGAGATGGAGTGAGTGAGTGAGTGAGAGACCTAAGAGAGAGAGAGGGGGTCATATGAAAAGACTTCAGAGAGAGAGAGGGTAGATGGTTTAAGGGTTTAGGGTTAAGGGTAGAGGGCAGAGGGATAAAGGGAGTGAGTGAGTGAGAGAAAGACCTAAGAGAGTGAGAAGGGGTAGGAGGGAGAGACTTGAGATAGATTAAGTGAGTGAGTGAGAGAGACCTAAGAGAGAGAGTAGTTCTAGGATGGAGATACTTGAGAGAGAGAGATAAAGGAAGGGAGGGTTAAGGGGAGAGAGATATAGGGATTGAGTGAGAGAGAGACCTAAGAGAGGAGAGGGGTTGAATGGACAAGAGCTGAGAGAGGGAGAGGAGGAGGGAGAGAGATAGAGGGAAGGTTAAGGCTTAAAGGGTGATGGTTCATGGTTTAATATAGAGGGAGAGACATAGAGGAGGAGGAGAGAACCCCAGAGAGGAGAGAGGGGTAGGAGGAGAGACCTGAGAGAGGTAGAGAGGGGAGGGGTTTATGTCATGGTTTAGGTTATGGGCAGAGGGGAGAGATAGAGGAGTGTGAGAGATAAAGGGTAGAGGGGAGGGAGATATAAGAGGAGTGAGAGAGAGAGAGACCGAGAGGGAGAGGGGAAGAGGGCTGACCTGAGATGCATGGAAATAGGAGGGATTTGGAGAGAGATAAGGGTAGAGGGTTACATAGAGGTGAGGTTTACATTTAGATTTTAAGGAATAGGGTGCAGATGGAGAGATAGAGTGGGAGAGAGAGAGAGAGGGAGGGAGAGATGAGTGGGTAGAGGTTATAGTAGAGGGTGAGGAGAGGAGTGAGTGAGAGAGACCTAGGAGAGAGGGGTAGAGGGTGAGACTAGACAGTAGAGAGGAGGAGGAAAAGAGTGGAGAGATAGAGGCTAAAGGGTTAAGCATAGAGGATAGAGGGTTTAAGGGTTTAGAGTTTAAGGGTTAAGGCTTTAGGGTTTACGTTTAAGGGTAGAGGGGAGAAATATATAGAGAGTGAGTGTAAGAGAGAGAGAGACTTGAGAGAGTGATATGCAGTAGGAGGGATGGTCTTGAGAGAGAGGGTAGAGGGTTTAAGGGTTTAGGGTTATGGGTAGAGGGGATAGAGATAGAGGGATTCAATGAGAGAAAGAGAGGGGGGAGTGGGAGAGAGATAGAGGGTACAAGATAAAGGGTAGAGGGGAGGGAGATAGGAGTGAGTGAGAGAGATAATTGAGAGTGGGAGAGGTATTAGGAGGATGAGACTTGAGAGAGAGAGGGAGGGAGGTGGAGAGACAGAGGGCAGAGGCCTATGGGGTTGTTGCCTTAGGGTTTAGGGTTACAGAGGGGAGAGAGATAGAGGAGGAGGAGAGAAACCCAGAGGGAGAGAGAAGCAGGAGGAGAGTCTTGGAGAGAGAGAGGAGGATCAGAGAGAGACAAGGCAGAGGATCAAGGGTTTAAGGATTTAAGAGTTAAGGGTAGAGGGCTAAGGGTAGAGTGGAGAGACTTAGAAGTGAGTGAGTGAGAGAGAGACTTGAGAAAGGGAGAGGGGGTATGAGGGGGAGGCTTGAGAGAGAGAGAGAGAGACCCAAGAGAGGGAGTGGTGCTAGGACGGAGATACTTGAGAGAGAGAGGGGGGAGTGGTTGATAGATAGAGGGATAAAGGATTAAGGGTAGACAGGGCTTAATTATCTAGGCATTTGGGTGGTTACAAGCATGGCAGAGGGTTTAAGGGTAGGAGGGAGACACACAGAGGGAGTGAGAGACAGAGAGACCCAAGAGAGAGAGGGGGTAGGGAGGAGATAACAGAGAGAGAGAAAGAGAGGTAGAGAGAGAGGAGGGTCAGGTTTAGGTGCCATAAGAGGAGGAGAGAGAGGAGAGAGTGGAAGAGAGATACAGAGGGGACATAGATAGGAGGAGGAGAGAGAGAGAGACCTGAGAGGAGAGGTGGTAGGAGGGTGAGATTTGAGAGAGAGGGAGGGAGGGAATGGGAGAGAGATAGAGGGTTTAAGGGTTAAGGGTAGAGGGGAGAGAGATAGAGAGTGAGTGAGAGATAAAGACCTAAGAGAGGGAGAGGAGGTAAAAGGGCGAGTCTTAAGAGAGAGAGAGAGAGAGGTGAGGAGGGAGAGGTTTTAAAGGGTTTGGGATTAAGGTCTAGGGTTATGGGCGAGTAGAGGAGAGAAAGGATCTCATGGAGAGAGGAGTGGGAGAGACAGAGGGCAGAGGGTAGAGATAGAGTGAGAGAGACCTGAGAGGGAGAGGGGGTAGAGGGAGGAAGGGAGGAGAGACAGGGTGGGCACAAGGAGGTAGAGGTCTACACAATATACAAGGGCAGAGGAGTGAGTGAGAGAGAGACCTGAGAGAGGGAGAGGGGGTATGAGGGAGAGTCATTAGAGAGAGAGAGAGGGTAAAGGGTTTAAGGGTTTAAGGGTTGAAGGGTAGAGGGCTAAGGGTAGAGTGGAGAGACATAGGAGTGAGTGAGAGAGAGAGTCCTTGAGAGAGGGAGAGTGGGTAGGAGGGAGAGATGAGAGAGAGAGAGAGAGGGAAAGAGATAATATTTAAATATTTTATATGTTAGTAATATTAATTAGTTATATAATATTTTATATATTAGTAATATATATATATATACATTAAGTAAAATATAGAAATAATATTTAAATATTATACATAATAATATAATATATTATATATTAAATTATAAACTATATTGTATATTCTCAAGTAGATATATTACAATAAACTATAAAATATTTATTGCATTTTATAAATCATATATTATAAAGTGTATAATTTTTTTTAAATCATATATAAACCAAATCAGATATCCGTTTTGAAATGGATATCCGATTTTGTTTATATATGATTTTAAAAAAAATTATACACTTTATAATATATGATTTATAAAATGCAATAAAAAAATGGATATATGATTTGAAACAAATATCCAATATTTATGACACATAATTTATTGCTTAGGGATTAGCCTCAGGCTTGCTTTGATATTTGGCTTGGACATGCCAATCCTAAGAAGTCAATGCAAAAAACGTGTTTCACAACTTACCTTGTTTTTCTAGACTTCGTCCATGTGGTTGACAACTTTATTTTTAGCCAAAATTGATGAAATGAAAAGGGTTTGTAGAAGAGACACTCAACTTTCCACCAATATAAATTATTCTTTACTTTGAATTTAATAAATAATTATTATTTATTTTCTATTAGAATTACGACTAAAGTCTTGATTGATAGGCTGATTGAAAAACATCTATAACTTTCAAACGGTATCATATTTTTTGAATCCAAAATATGTGTCACATTCTATGTTTCGCATACTATAGGATGAATTTTTTTTTTGAATTTTATGAGGTATTAACAAAGTTAAGGTGGTCAGACATACGAGTTTTTATATTTTTCAAAATTTGTAATAACAAATTCATAATTAATTAGTTACTTGGAAAAAAATTACAAAAAAATATGCATCACATTTAGACATGAGTCCTCTACTTATATCTAAAATCTTATAAAAAAATATTATCATTTTATTATGGTTAGGGTGGTCAGACACACCTACTTCTTATTTTTTTCCCTGAAATTTAAGTAATATGCATTGAAATTTCAAATTTTCACCAAATAGATTTTGTTTTTAAAAAAATTAACCTAGTAGTTTAGAAACTAAATTCAATTTCCCACAGATTCTATTCTTACATGTTTTTGAAATAATATAGATAACTTATTCAAATTTTTATGTCAAGTTGTCTAACTCTGATTTTTCTGAATTTTCATTGCCACTTAAGGGCTTGTTTGGCCTGGATCATGATCCTGCACATACCCTTCCACTGATTACTGCACAAGGTGGAAAGAGGCTATACCTTGTAGGAATAGCACAATGGAGGTGGTAATCAAGTTCCTCACTGAATGCATCACCACTAGGTTTGGAGTACCCTTTGCATTGGTATGTGACAATGGATCTTCCTTTTCTTCTGTTGAGTTCATTTCATGAGAATATGATAAAAAAAATGTTCTAAAATATTCTTCAAAGTATTACACACAAGGCAATGGAGTTGTAGAATCAACCAATAAGAATCTCTTAGGGGTGACTAAAAATCTGTTAGAAAACAATCCTAGGGACTGGCACACCCAACTAAGGTTTGTGTTATGGGCAGATAGGACTAGGCTCAAGGCTACTTTAAAGACTTCACCATTTAAGCTAGTGTATGGCCAAGAGCCTATGTTCCCTATTCATTTGCAAATTACTATCCTTGAGTTCATGTAGAAATTCTACTCTAGTGATGATATGATAGAAGTAAGATTAACTACTTTGTTGAAATTAGAAGAACAAAGAGATGCTACCTTGCAACAATTCTTCTGACACCAGGCTGTTGTCAGACATTGGTTTGAAAAAAGAGCCACAATCAAAGCCTTTAGAATATCAGATCTGGTGTTGCTATGGGATAAAGCTAGTGAAAAGAAGGGCCATCCCCAGAAATTTGATAGGCTCTAGTTGGGTCCCTACCAGATTGATGATATCCCAGGAGAAAATGCTTTTTGATTGAGTAGTTTAACTAGAGAACCTGTTCCATTTCTTGTCAATGGGTAGTTTCTTAAGCATTATTTTGAGTCGTAGAGCTTGCTAATTTTTTTTCCTACATGTAAATAGTTTTTGTTCTTTATGTAAATAATTTGTTTTTTTCCTATTTGTAAATAATTTGTTGTTTGTTTGTTTGTTCTTTCTTTATGTCATTTCATTTCCTTTGTTCTTTTGTGTCTGTCTTGTTTTGTTCTATGGGGTTTTCCCCGTTCTTTCCATCTTAAAATGGTGGGTTGTTATCTGAAGTATACTTTGGTTATTAAGAGAGTACTTTGGTTATTAGGAGAGAAGAGGTTTAGATATTTTCAAGTTTTCTGATTAGATGATTTTGGTCCTAAATTCGTTGTTTTATGCCCATTTTCAATAAGAGTTGTGGAAATTTTTGAAAACAAGGTGCAAAGTAAATGATCTTCATTGAATACTTCTGAATCTATCACAAATCATCAAGATCATCTCCTTTGTAATGGTATATATGTCCTAGGATGATAGTGTTGTAAGACTTGAGTGAAAAATCTAATCTCCCAAGTGTTGTTATGAGATCCATGGTAGTTTTCAACCCAGAACAGATGTCAGACATCTGACATATTGAGAAAGATTGAATGAAATATCTAAAACTCCAAGAGAAAAGAAAAAAAGAAAGAGGAACTGTCTAAAATAGAAAATAGGACTCAATATGAATGGGTGATTCTAGTATCTCTACCGGGGCTATGGATGCCCGACGGGCAGTAGAGCAATGTTGTGAGAAAACTAGAGGTATCTCTATCAGGGCTATGGATGCTTGATTGGCAGTGGAGCAATGCCCAGGATATCATTGCACAAAAACTAAAGGGAATCAACTCATGTAGTTCAAATCTTGCACATTTTTGTTCAAAAGATGAGGAAAACTTTACAAAAGAGTGATGCACAATCAAGCACACACTTAGATTCAGGTGTAGCCAATGTGGACTTACATTTGAGATTCTAGCTCAACCTTGGTTGTTAAAGCTAATCCAACTGGAGTTGTGATATTCATAAACCAAGAGTTTTGGGTAGCTGAATCCTTCAGTTTCTTGAGAATGGTTAAACCATTTTCCCAGCCGAGTCACCATTTGTTATGCCTTGGATAATCACCCCATTTTATTCTAGAATAAAATGGGTCCACCCCCTTTTTTCTTTTGTTTTCTTTGTCTTTGGTTGTTTTCTTTGGTTTTAGGATTTTCTTTCATTTTCCTCCTGGGTTTGTGTTTTGTTTTATCAAATTTTGGTTTTGTCTCAGCTTGAGTTGTTTTCTTCTTGCTAAAAATTGAATGAAATAATCATAAGCAATAGTGTATTGTATTATAATATATTTTATATGCTTCTGAGGACTAATGGAGACCATGTTTTGTAGGATTAAATCATGCACATGATGATATTTCTCAAGGAGCTTGGTTGGAAAGCATCCCCCAATCCAGTTTGGCATAAAATTTCTCTAAGAGGAAAGTTGGCAAGACCTTCTAGATGTCTTGCTGAATGGAAATGTGTTATTCATTTTGGATCCACCAGTCGCCATGACATTTTAATTATCGTGGGTTTTCATATGTCTCCCTGACATGCTGAAGTTTCACCGACAGGGTGGAATCTTGCCGAGGTGAGGTGGTATCGACATAGTGGTTTGAGTTTAACAGGAGGTCCTAGTGACTGAGTAAAGTCTCGCTAAAAGATTTAAGTTTGGCGTAATGTCTGGCTGAAGGGGTAAGGTCTTTCCGAATGGGCTTAGTCTCATTGAAAGATGAAGGCCTCAGAGAGAAGTCCTATCGACCTGTAATGTCTAGGTGAAAGTTTTGAGTGTGGCGAAGGGTCTCTCCAACTAAGCAAGGTCTCCCTAAAATGAAATGAGCTCTTGGAAAAGGAGTTGACTTCGGTGTAATGTCTTAGCGAAGGAAGCTAGTCTCGCCGACATGAGATGATATTAACATAACGTCTCGTCGATCCGTCAGACTCTCAGCAAAAAGGGGATGTCATCGAGAAGATCTTGCTGAGAGATAACGTTGGTGTGAAGTCTAACTGATAGGGTGGACTCTTGCCAAAATGGAATAGCGTCGGGAAAAGATTGATATTCACCATAAGGTTTGGCTGACTACAGAGGGTTTGGACAAAACAAAATGAGTTCAGGGAGAATGGAGGAGCTTGACATGAGGTCTTGCCAACCGCCGTATGCTATGTCGATGACTGCTATGAGGTATAATTGCATCAGGGAGACACGATTAGTGTCTCACTGACATGTGATTTGGTGTGAACAACTTTTGACTACCTAGGAATATCATGTGGCCTATGTTCCACCAATCATAAGAAGCTAAAGGGGAAAACCACTGATAGTTTGACTGATTGACTACCCCTGTGAAGGAAATCGATAGAATCTAAACAATATGGACTTACTCTGAGACCTAAAATGATGGAGCAGCTCAGTGAACACTGGTGTGGAGATCTAATAGGAAGTATGATGCTGCTTCTAGAGATGGTCAACGTACAAAAAGGTCTAGAGCAGGAAGAAGGCCGAAGGAAAGAAAGAACCACAAGTCTCAAGGACAACTAGGATCGCTACTGGCAGAGGTGGATCGACATTCATGATAATGCTTTAGAGCATTCAAGGCAACTCTGCAAGGGAGTTCAAAGATGGACACGAAGGCATGAAGTTAATGTTGTGATTGTAAAAGATCAGAAGGCTTCTCCTGAGGGCGATCCTTCACCAACATGGATAGCAAGGATTCACATTGAATGCAACATTAACTCTATTCAAAAGATCTAGGATCCGACCCTTTTGAAGTTGGATATTTTTTTTGTAAAACCCTAAAATAGGGGTCATCGCATTCTTTTGGGGTACATTCTGTATATATGGAATTTTTACCTCTTTTGGGGGAGGTACGAGTTTTAGAAGAGATAGAGAATTTTCATAAACAAGTAGTAGTAGACAAAAAGCTTAAGAGTAGAGGAGGAGTTAGATTCAACATAGACAGTAATGTATTTCTCAAGTTCTCTTAGTATAGATAGAAATAATCTGAAGACATAAGTTTTATGTACACTAGTGATTGTGCTAGGTTTGTAAATGTCGCTTATCTATTTCACCAACAATAGAAGCAACCAGATTTAAATCTACTTCATATATTGTTTCAAAATGGTATTTATCTTGTGTTAATCATTTGATTTGAAATATTTCAAGGAATGAAATCTTATTTGGTGTTTTATTTAAAATAGTGATTTGCAGTTTGTTGTTGAAGTTACCACTGGGAATGAATGAAACTGTGTGTTAATCACAAGTTAACTTTGTTTTGCATTTGTAGTTAGAATTCCTTGAAAGGTAACAAGTCTAGTTAAGTTGGATGAATTATTATTCTCTTCAGTTCCAAACTTTGATCTATCTTTTTTTTTCTTTAAAAACCCCAATTAAAGTAGGTTTGAATTTATGCTTGATCTTAGAACAATCCACAAGCTTAACACCAGCATTCCCCTTGAACATTATAGTTCACATCGACCATTGAGTAAAGTCAACACAATCGAGAATCAACTACAAAGACCTTGGGAGCTAAGATATCCATGTGTTATTCTTTCTCTTTTAGGAGAGCAGAATAGTAATATTTTGTTTAACTGTTGTTGTGCTATTTGGACCATCAACACCATGAAAAAGAAAAAATCCAAAAGAATAATGCCAATGTATTCATGTAAGGTTCACCAAAATGAAATGATGAAAATGTGGGATGGATTCTATCATGTGGTTTAGGACATAGAACATACCCACTTGTGCAATTTCATTCAATGATAACCCTAGAGATCTCAATGCAAAGGAGGAAGAGATCTTGCAATAGGGTTGTTGTAGGGGTTGAATGTAAACTATTAAGGGGTTCACCACCATGTTTATACTTGGAAAATACAATGATATGCAAGATGCAATGCTAAACCCTAATTCAATGCAATAACCTATTAAATGACAAAGAAAAGTAAATCAAATGAAACATAAAGCTACAAAAAGGAAGGTGTGCAGCTAGAAATATGGAGATGACTGCAAGGAGGTCTGAAATGTTGGAAATTATAATTTTATTGTCGACTAGGAATCATTCATCAAGTTGGGTGAATCAGTCCAAAAACAAGGATTCTATGCAGGAACATGAATCTGATAGATGGGTATCTGAATTTGCGAAAAGATGAAATTTGACTCGAATTGGGACTCATTCACCAGAAGTGGTGAATTAGTATAGTTAGGTTTTTTGAAGCTTCAAAGGTTGATCCTACTCTTCTCTTCCAATTATTTTCTTCCTAATTGGTTTCTGGATTTGAATCTATGATTTGCAACTTGTATGTCTTCTCCAAGGTTCTCCAAATCTTGATGACAACTTTGACAACTTTTATCCAATCTTTCTCCTTGGGAAATCTACAACCTAGACTGGAAAATTACACAAAAAGGAGAGGGAAAAATGTTATTGCGTTAGTCAATAAGGTTTTTCCTTGGTCAAACCCTTTGTTGGTAATTAAACCTTGAAATAGAATGAAAAT
Source organism: Sequoia sempervirens (assembly GCA_007258455.2). Classification (NCBI taxonomy): domain Eukaryota; kingdom Viridiplantae; phylum Streptophyta; class Pinopsida; order Cupressales; family Cupressaceae; genus Sequoia; species Sequoia sempervirens. The sequence continues at coordinate 303,789,652 of VDFB02270651.1, read as the reverse complement.
AAATGGAGAATGATCAATGATCAAAATAAGATGTTGCATACATGTATGAGATGACTCCAATGGATGTATATCTTGAATATAATACTTGCTTAAATCATAAATCCTACATCACAATTATTAGCTCAAAAACAAACATGATGCATGAAGTCCTTGACATGATGATGGATGCATGAATGTTACTCTAAAATTCTCCTCAATGATCTTGTGAATCTTGGATGCTCTTGTGAACTCAAAATTTCTATAAGAATGCTCATTCAACTTGCTAGGTCACTTGATTGCTTGTTTGGATAAAATGAGTGAAAGAACCTTGCATTTATACTCAATTATGAATAATTTCCAAAATTACAACACTACAAGCCAACATCAGATCTAGGAGGATAAAATCCTACCAAAAATTTGAATTAATTTTGATTTTGGGCCATGACACTCATTCACCCAAGGTGGTGAATAAGTCTCACTAGGCCTAATTTTTGGGACCAATTTTAAAAATGCTTAGAAATGTGTGAAACTAGGTTTGGGACAAAAAGATCTAGGTGGGACCGATTCTCCCAAGGTGTAAAATGAGTCCTAGATCACTAAATATGGTCCATTCAAGCCTGAAACACCTAAAATATGATTGGTACCTATTGATTTGTGTGGGGATTATCCTAAAAAAGATGCATTAAATGGGGCTTGTGGATGCAAAATAGGGATGATTAAAGCATAATAAATCCCAATTGTTAAATTAAACCCTAGAAAAGTGTTAAAGTATGTTACAACACTTAATAACACTTCAAATAAGGAATCAATAAGCTCATCAAGTTCACAAAAGCCCAAAACCTAATGTGAATATGTTAGGCATATTACAACACTAAATCAAGGAAACGTGAAGAGGACCTTTTTCCATCAACTGAAGAAGACTGAGTAGGTTGTGATTAAGAAGAATTCGTAGGAGGATCTGAGTGGATGAAGGTCTGAAAAAACTTAACATCACATCAGAAATGAACCTCTCATGTGTCAAGATCAAAAAATTTGTAGGCCTTCACATCCTCACAATAACCAACAAAGATGCATCATTGACTCTTCTTCTTCATTGATTTATTCCAATCATATGGAATGAATACCCAAGACTTACTACCAAATACTCTGAAGAAGGATACATTAGGCTTATGATGAGACCAAGCCTCCTTAGGGGTCATATAGTTTTGAATATAGTTGTCACAATTCACAACTTCGGCCCAAAATGTTGGAGCCATGGACCTCGACTGAATCATACAATTGTCCATTTCCTTGAGAGTCTTTTCCTTTCTCTCCACCACACCATTCTATTGAGGAGTATAAGGAACTGTGTGCTGATGAAGAATACCATGCTCACTACAAAAATCCTAAAATTCCTGATTGACATATTCCCCTCCTTTATCTGTGTTTGTCTATCAAAGAGAAAAACCTGACTGCTTCTCCACAAATGTTTTGAAGGTCTTGAAGTTGGTGAGTAGTTCACTCTTGAGCTTTAGAAAATAGATCCATGTCTATCAAAAAATCATCAATGAATTTCAACACATACTTAGCCCCTAAAAAAGGAGTTGGGAATGACATGAGATCACTATGGACCAGCTCAAGTGGTGTGGTTGCACATGTAGCTTGACCCTTAGGAAAAGGATATTGATGTTGCTTTCCAAGAACACAACCTTGACAAACACCATCCATGCAAGAGATCTCTAGAAGACCAACCACTAAGTTACGTGATTGTATCTATTGAAGATATTTATAGTTCAAGTACCCAAATATTTCATGCCAAATCTTTCTCATTGAACTAGCATGAGCAAAAAAACATGAACCCAATGGAGAATCAAATATATTAAATTGATACAAATGGTTCTCATGATCAACTATCCCTGTAGCAACAACCTTCTAAAGATCCTACAACTATCAAATAGTCACATTCTATGGAGTAAACTCAGCTAACTTCCCATCTCCAGATTGAAAAATCTGATATACGGAAAGTAGATTTGCTAAAATATCAGGAACAAGAACATCCTTAATGCACCCATCTAACATTTGAATGGATCTTGTCCCCAAAACTAGAATCTATGAAGAGTTCCCTACTGCAATCTTAGAAGTAGATGTATGAACAATGGAATCAAGAAGACCATGTGAATTGGTCATGTGATGTGAAGAACCTGAATAAAAAATCCAACTGTCTAAAGATGAATGAATGACCCATATTGAAAGAGCCCAACCTTTTCCCATGGAAGAAGGCTTATACACTAAAATTTTGTGTTTCTTTATAGCTTCCTCCAAGGCTTCCAATTTCTTAAAATAATGAGAACTTGCATCATGCCCATTTTTTCCACAAAATGAACAAGGATCTCCTTTCATTTTCTTAGACTTGGAAGAAGAATCTCTAGAGGTAGAAGAAGGAGATGGAGTGGACTTCTGATTGTTCTTCAACTTTGGTTTGGAGGGATTCTCACTACCTAAAGATGATTATTCCTTGGGATTATTCTTATTCTTTCCTTTACCCTTGGATGATTGAGTCATTAGAGCATGATTCTTATAACTAGGTAGGGCCTCCAATAGAATCAACTTGGCCTCCTCCCTAGTAAGACTCTCACAAAATAACTCAAAAGAGGGAATTTTGTAATTTTTCCCCATGGCATCCATAGTTGAATAGAAAGTAGAAGAAAAAACTTGATAAGGGCTCTTTAACTTAGACAAAATAAAAAAGATACATTGATCAATAGATATATCATGCCCACATCCTTTCAACTGTGAAAAGATCATCTTAAATTGTGCAAGGAAATCCTGAATTGAAGGAAATGCATCTAGAGAGAGTGATTGTAAATCTTCTTGAAGTTGTAAGGCTCTAAAATGATTTTTTTTACCATACAATTCTTCAATTTTATCCCAAACATTCTTAGGTGTTTTACACTCTGAAATACGAAACAACAAGTTATCAAATACATGTAAGCCAATGAGCCCTTTTGTTTCATCCATTTTAAATCTATGGAAAAAAAATTCATAATCCCCTGTGAATTTAGGTTGTTTTTCATCTAACATTGGCCATAGACCCTTAGATTGTAACAATTGAGTCATTTTTAGCTTCCATGTAAGATAATTGTGTGAAGTGACTGGTTTAATTTTTCTTAGATCCACCATGAAAACCAAAAGAAAGAAGAAAATTTGGCGCTTAAATTATGCCTTTCACTCCCCAAAAATGTATTAAAATTGATTTTGCAATCCCCCCAAAAAATTATAATCAAGAAATTTTGTTATTTGTACAAGTGGCAAGCTCAAATCAACCGTTTATAATGCATGGTCACTTTTACAATTTTTGGGAAAAGTATTTTCCAAATCTGAAAAAGAAGGTTACAAATAGATTCCTTGCATTTTTCTTGAGCAATTTCAAAACAAAGTTTTCCAAATTTCAATTTTTTTTGCAAAATTTATGTCAATGACAAGCAATAAATGCACTTGTACCTTTAGGCTAAAAAAATGGGAAAAAGTGTCCAACTAGAAAAATCGCCTACACCACTGTAAAGTTCATCAAATGAGCTTTCTAACATCTCATTTTCAAAAATCTGACATCATGGCGAAAAGTTATGAAAATTTGATAAAATGGCCTATTTGAGGCACTTCCAATGCTAAATAGGAGAAAAAAATAGACACTAACCAGGCACAAAATTCTAGCCCCTGCAAGATAGCTCTTGGCCACTAATGGGATAACATCCTAAGCTAGGGAAAAAATTTGGTGGCATTGAAACCACTAGGTGTCATAGTTGGCTGCTGACATGCGGCGATTATTGGCTACTTGGCGGTTTTGGCTGGCATTTAAAGTTGGCGGCTAAGGAGATAATTTCCCTCCATTGGTTGTTTGCTACGTGACTGCCCGCCGGCAGTTCCTAAACCTTGCGGTTGGTGGTTACCTACAAATGTTGCTTAGTGGCTTACACCAAAGGTCATGGTTTCAAAAAACCACAACAGACAATTAAGTTTATGAGACCCTTTGGTACAGTGCATACAATTCTTTTTAAAAGCTTTATATATATATATATTTTAATATAATGCCATGCAAAACAAAATCTATGCATTTATTTTATTTTATTTTTTAAATTTCAATGAAATAAATAAAAAGAATTTGTGTAAAGTATTTGGATAGTTTTAAAAAAAATGACGCACATGTACTTGTGCAGGGGGAGCGTATGACCTCCTCTGCTAATTTTTTTCCTTGGATTTTTTTTTTGTTGAATATAGGAAAACTATATATCAAAAAACTTGGGAACAGCCACCCAGAAAGAATGGAAGGCTTATTTTTTGCCAAAAATGCTCTTGTAAAAAGCTATTCATCAGATCTAAGCCTCAAAGCCATCTTTTCCAAAATTGCAAATGGTGACCAAATTGAATGAAACAAAAGCCAAATCTGAGTTTCTCAAGCCTCTTGGACATAATGGGACAACCTAAAATACTACCACTATTAGCCAAGATTGCTAAAATCACCAAATCTCACAAAAATGAATACATGCAATATAGGATACAAGAAACTCAAATCACAATAGAAATTGATGAAAACTCTCTAATGAAAAAATGGAAGGGCCTTTTCAGATTCAAAGCTCTAATACCATTTTGAAGTGATCAACCCAAGATATTTAGTCTGTGACACCAAATAACCTCCACAAGAAATAGAGAGAAACAAAAATGGAAGATGTTATTCTGCCAAGCAAAGATTACAATATGATGTACAAATGATCTATGCAATACAATACAATCAAAAATATGCTAGACATGCCTTGCTTATAAAGGAAAGGATGAGAGATATGATAAGACAAGATCATGACAAGATTCTTAATCCTATCACATGGGACAACTAACTCAAAACTACATAGGAAAGTGTAACATCTAGATAAGACAACTAAGACTTCTAGAAGATACTTGACTAATATCCTAAGTAAACTTAACATGTGAACTAAGTCCCCTAAGTCCCTAGTAAAGGAATAAGCTAGGTACATGACTTATTCACACCAATAGATTTGTGAAAGGATTATCCTCAAAAAGATGCATTAAATGGGGCTTGTGGATGCAAAATAAGGCTGAGCATAAGAAAGCCCAATTATTAAATAAAACCCTAGAAAATTGTTAAAGTATGTTACAACACTTCAAATAAGGCATCAATAAACTCATTAAATTCACAAGGGCATGTGAATATGTTAGGCATATTACAACACTAAATCAAGGTCAAGTTAAGAGGACCTTTTTCTGTCATTACAACAAGATAATCTTTATAACTATCAAAAATGTCTACAATCCTTATTTTAGTTAAAATAAACCTCCTTAAGAAGATTTGTACAGGGTAGTTTCTAGTCCACTAGAGATCCTACAAAATGATAGATTGCCTCAATTCTTCCTCATAAAGTGCATAATTGAGAAATGTTTCGAGGAGGTGGCATGTTAACTAATGAACCATTGATTTTTTACTCCTATGGACAACTCTTTCTCTTCTAGGGTTTTTCACCTAAAAGGAGAGAGATAGGAGAAAAAATGCAGAATAGTTCATTCAAATTAGGATGTGTATGATGTTTTCTAACCTAAATGAAGTTAACTAAATGCAATTGACTAATTTCAATGAATAAAAATAAATCTGAAGTGAGATTTAAACTATGTTTGAAAAAACATTGTGTTATTCAACAATAAACTAAATGAAGAAACTATGCAAAACAGAAAGGAATGAGTTAGATCATAGTGCACCTAGGAAAAATATGTTGAATCTGGAATGTTGTGGATGCTGACTAAAATCACTAATTTTTCATAGTGGGACTCATTTGCCCAGGGTGGAAAATTAGTCCTCTTGGTGAAAAACTACTAGAAATAGGTTTCTATCTGTTAGGATCCAGAATCTAAAAGAATTCAGATTTTTAGTCCTAAGGTGGGACTAATTTGCTAGAGGTAGTGAATCAATCCTCTCCATTTAAAAAAAAAATAGGAGACAACTTTGCAACACTAGATATGGAAATAATTGCTACTACGCCCTTAATACTAGTGTACATTAGGTTATGAATAGTCAACTTGTGGCTATCTTAACTCCTAATTAAGTAATGTTATCATTATTATATTATTGTTTAGTTGGTTGGGTTAGCCTAGGTGATATCTCAGGCATAAATAGGTATATATAGGAGGTTGTCAATCTTATTTCGTCATCATATTGGGAAGTATGTTCTCATTAGAGATAAAAGGAGGTTTTCCCCATTGAAGTTGCATGTTATTCTTAGTTGTTATCAATTATTTGCATCATATTTCATATCATATTCTTATATTGTGCAATTTATTTCATAACAACTACTTGGCGGGTATTTGAAGTCAATTCTACAGAAAATGGATAGAAAACCTTCTCCAAGCTTGAAATATACTTGAGTTGACTTGAAGCACCTAGTTGGCTTGTAAACCAATCTTCAACACCAAAAATATTGTCAAATTTGCATGCCTAGGTTTACAAACAAACATGCAATAGGGGAAAAATGGTGTAAGGTTAGTGAATAGTGGTTTTCCTTGGTCAAACCCCACTTTTGGTAATCAAACCTTTAATAAAATAATGAAATGCAAAGGAACGATAAACTAACAATATGCAAATTCTATCAACTTACAAAACCCTTGATGATGAAAGCCTGAAGTAATGTTAATGGCTACTTCAAAGTTCTTGAATAGTGCTTGAAATGATGTAGAATGCTTGAATTCTTGAAATATGAGATGAAATGCTTGAATGAGTGAGGAGATTGTATGAGATGTAAAATGAGGTGAAAATCACATATTTGTACACACTTGTGCCTTAGCTACCCATTCATACCTCATCATAGGCCGACATCAACTGTCTTTGAATAAAATCCTAAAAGGAAATTTAAAATATTTTGAATTTGGGGCCAAGGGGGACTCATTCGCCACCCATGGCAAATGGGTTCCAGCTAGAACCTGAAAATGTGTGTTGGGAAATATGTTGTATTTAATGTTTTTTGTTTGGATAATACTAAAAAATACACTTAATTAAGCATATGAGAGCATAAAAAGGGGTCAAATAAAGCATATGAAAAGGATAAATAGTGAAGATATGCTTAGAAGAGCATGAAAGCTTGTTACAAGACATTACAACACTTCACAATAGGGCTTGTTGATGAATAGAGAGTTGATTTTTAGGTGAATTTTAATTAATATAGTCTAGAAGAGGGTATCTACAAGATGATCATCGTGGAAAAAATAGGCCCTTAAGTGTCAAAATTTTAGAAAAATCAAAGTTAGGCCCTTAAGTGTCAAAATTTTAGAAAAATCAAAGTTAGGCAACTTGAATATGTAGCAAGATGAATGTAGTTTCTAAACTACTAGGTTTATTTTCAAAAAATATCTATTTGGTGAAAATTTGAAATTTTAATGCAATAGTACTTAAATTTCATGGAAAAAATAAGAAGTAGGTGTTTTTCTAACCACCCTAACCACAATAAAATGATTTTTTTTTTATAAGATTTTAGATATAAGTAGAGGACTCATGTCCAGATGTGATGTATATTTTTGGTAATTTTTTTCCAAGTATTTAATTGTGAATTTTTTACTACAAGTTTTAAAAAATATAAAAACTTGTATGTCTGACAACCTTAACTTGGTAAAAAATTCATGAAATTCATTTTTTTTTAATCCTATAGTATGTGAAGCATAGAATGTGATGCATGTTTTAGATCCAAAAAATGTGATACCATTTGAGAGATATAGATGTTTTCAATCAACCTATCAATCAGGACTTTAGTCATAATTCAAATAGAAAATAAATAATAATTATTTATTAAATTCAAAGTAAAGCATAATTTTTATTGGTGGAAAGTTGAGAATCTCCTTTTAAAACTTTTTTAGTTTCATAAATTTTTGGTAAAAAAAAATTGTTAGACACATACCCTACACATACTCATCATATCGCCACTTTTTGGCCCATCATGATCTTGCACATACCCAAGAATGTAGAAATATCTTACGACACTTCACAACACCTTCACAAGATGTCATTCTTTGAATTTGAGTACCTAAATAATCATGTTCAAGTCATGTCACAACATACAATTAGAGCAACATAGTTCCAACACCATGAAACATGACCTAAAAGGCCATGAAAATGACAAGGGGTCATTTTCTATGGCACATTTATCCCCCACTTTAGTGAGAGGATAAACTTGCTTCAAAATCACACTAAAGTAGCCATGAACATCGAGAGGAGGGTTCAAATGCACTTATGTTAGCAAGATGGAATGCAATGATCAAGAGGGATGATCAAGCCCCCAGGATGAAGATCCTGTGGAAAAATAAGCATAAGAACAAAGGAACACACAAGTGTTGAGATTAATTGGATAAAGCTTCGATCGATAAACTAACTAGTTGTGGATTAGATCTAGGATAATTGTTTGAAAAAAGAGAAAGTGTACTCACTCTGGGGTGACAAAACATAGGACAGTTTTCTGAGTGAGAAGGCCCAATTGTACTCACTCTAGGGCCATAGAACTAGTTATATGCGGGGTGAGAAATCCCAAAAGGTAAGATACATACACTAATTGGTATGCACTCATAAACACAAAAGTGGCTATGGGGAAATTCATGTCATTAGGTGGGCTTCCTGCTCAACCATATTAAAGTTATATTTGTTGATAGCTTTAACAAGGTGCCACAAAGAAAAATGCTCATGAACAAAAATTAATGTACCATAGGCATGCAAGATGAATTATTCAAGGTGGTAAAGAGGAAAACATGTAAAATGAAAAAATGTAAAATGTAAAAGAATTTCAAAGGAGTCTTGTTTAGTTTATGTGAGGTCAATGAATTAGGGAACATTGTGTCTAATGTCTCCAAGAGAGTACTAATCAAAGAATAGTATATTCACAACTTAGGGGATGCAATGTGTCACATCATGCCACCAAGAGGAATGTAATATGCTTAGAAATATCATGCTTATGATAGACATCACACCCAATGTCATCCACAAAGTGGCAAATGCATTACATAAACGACAAGGCCGCACTAGGAACCAAGAATGCAAATGAATTATGGTAATGTATGCCCCCCACTTTAAAGGAATTGCTACACATCATTCTATGAGAAATTAATTTAAATTAGTGAAGGAAAGAAAATGTAAAAAGAAAAAAAGACATGAGAGCCAACCTGGAAAGCCCTATGCCAAGTCATATGTCTTGAAGTTAGGCTACATCATGTCAAGGAAAATGAAAAACAAAGAAAGGGAGTTTCCCCCAAAAAATGAAAGAACACAAAACACATAAGGGATCTATGGATTTGGGGCCAATATGTTTTTTGCTGCAATATGTTTATGAAAGAGCTTGGAACTGTCATCATTCCAAAAAGCACATAGAACTAGAAGAATGATACAAAGAGTGAAAACAAAAGAAAAACGAAGTCTGTTTTTGGTCAACATGGAGGACACATTGTAGTCTCGACACTTTACATCATCCCAAAAAGGAAAACACAAGTGAAGTGAAGGAAAATCGAAAAGGCAAAAGAAAATGGAAAATATTTTTGGGTCAACATGAAGGAGACATTTCGGTCTCAATGGTTTGCATCATCCCCAAGAGGAAAACAAAAAATAAAAGAAAAAAAATACAAGGACCTTTTGGGTCAACATGGAAGAGACATAGGGTGTCTCTACGCTTTGTGTCATCCCTAAAAGGAAAACATAAAACAAAATAAAAAGACTGTATGACAAATAGAAGAGTATAGATATGAATAGAAGAAGTGGAAAAAGAGAGAAAAACATCAAATGCATAATACAAGGGAAACATGATACGCACATGAAAATGTAAAAAGAAAAAGAGAAAAGCAATAAAAGGCTAGTTAGGTGAATGCAAGTCAACCATCTAACAGGTCATCTACCTCTAAATCATGGTCAGTGTAATGTGAGGTCGGTTGACTACCCAAATGAATAATTGCAAGTGTTGAACTAGGAGTTATACCGGGTTCATCTCTTGGTGGAGAAGATTTATCATGTAAGCTCATTATAGAGAAAAATAAAGAGTTTAAATCATTATGCACTTCTTGATCAATTTTTGCGATCATCACATCATCATCATCATCATCAAGATTAATGACAATGGGAGGACGAAGGGTGATTTCTAAGGATGGATGTATCAAAAGTTGAGGTTTTTGGATTGGTTCATTTTGTTGCAATGGTTGCACTGGACTGTCATGTGGAAGATCAAGAGAAGGAGGGTGGTCATCTATGACTTATGTCAAAGGTAAAGGTTGATTTTCTTTATCTTCTTCTATGTGAGATTGATGAACAAGGAGATGACGACGATGCCTATGTTCCCTAGCACAGTTGTTTTGTTTTATTCAGTTTTGGATTTTTTGAGGTGTAAGAATGGATTGAGTCATCATAGGTTCTTCTATTTCCAAAGAGGGAAGAACAGAAGAATCCAAAGAAGATAGGTCAACCACTTTCTCTTTGGTTTTATACATATTTTTAAGGTGAGGCAAGACAAAAGTGGTTTCATGTTCTCTTGGTCATTTAAATGATGGTGGGGAAGTATTGAGGGGTTGTTGTTCAGGAGGTTGTATGGTTTGCATAATGTCAAACTCAAGTTCAAGCATAGTTTCGTCTATGATAGGAAGTGTGGGAGTGGACAGGGACATGTTATGAATAGACAATTTGGTTATCGTTTTGGCTATAAACTTTTGATAAGCTATGAAAAAGAAGTCCTTTCAAGGGGTGATGGGTTCCATGGGTGTAGGCCAAAATTCTTCTAATAAAAAATTTCCTTTGGAAGATAAAGGATTACAAACACAATGGTGTATGGTGAATATCTCATTATCACATGGAAACTTCAAACACTTGTGAAAAACTGATGAGACCTCTTTCATTGAGTGAATCCAAGGGTGGCCTAGCTGCAAACAAAATTGGTTAGATTGTGGAATAATTGAAAATTTTACCTCCAAAGTTTTAGGTCCTATTTGTAAGGGTAGCAATATCGATCTGATCGTAGGGCATGCAAAACTAGTATGTGTCTTAATCCATGCAGTTGGTTTATTATAATCATCTTGATATAGATCATGTAATACTAGAAACTCCTCCATGATCACATTCTCACCACAAGCAGGATTTATTAATATCTCGTCAGTGGGCTAATCATAAATTATGGTAGCTAGGTAGAGAGGATGATCATAAAGCTTTGTAGTATATATTTAGCAGAAAAATTGATATCAAGAGACTTAGTGGTTTGGCCCTTATGAAGGATAATGTTTATCATAGCTACTAGCTACCCCATAAAACTTTTTGTAGTAACAGAGGGAGCTGTATCATGTTGTTCAATGTTTATTTCAATAGTCATTACGTCAGTGGTTGAAGGTTCTCTAGCCTTGAAAAATGAGGTACTATGTTTGGGAATGGGATTAGAGAAATTTTGAAAATTATGGTTAGGGGATGCAACAAACTTATTGCCTTGATCATTAACACCCATAATAGATAGATGGCTTGAATCAATGAGGTCTTGAACTAAATTTTTTAGATGCTTGCAATGTTCAATGTCATGTCCATTTTGGCGATGAAAGTGACAATAAGAACAAGGTTTGAAGGTGGGTGGTAAAGTTTGGTTTGGATCAAGTAGTCAGACAAGTGGAAAAGTGAGCAGGTGTTGTTGAATTAATTGGTTCATCATGTTATGAAGGGTATTGGGTAGGGGAGTAAATTGTCTCTTCAGGTCCCCATAAGTATAAGGCACCATTTCTTTAACAGTTTCCACTTGATTTGGAATGGGTTGGGCTAGCTATAGTTGAGGTTGAGGAGGTGGATTAAACTATAAAAGGCCTCTATTTGGTTTGCAGAATTTTTGTGTGTTATTTTAGTTTTGATTGTTGTGTTCAATTTTTTCAGCTTGGCTAGAAATGGATTTTGAATCATGACTTGAAACCAAGTTATGGTATTCACACAAGGCTTTGCATAAATGCATAAACGAGGGGAATTTCATCATTGTTAATTTATCCTAAAGCTGTTTATGCAAGTTCTCGATAAACATCTTTTGTAGATGTGCATCAGGAATCTTGACATCAATTTGAGCATACACAAATTGGTATCATGAGATAAAATCCATTACTTTTTCATTTGTGTTTTGTCTACATCACATGAGTTCAACCATTATCTTTTTAGGTGTCATGTGAACTTGAAAGTGACTTATGAAAGCATCCACCAATTCATTGAAAGAGCAGATGGAATGATTAGGCAAGTTAGAAAACCACTCTAAGGTAGTGTCTTTCAAGGTCCTTGGAAATAGTTTGGCTAATAGTTTATCATCAAGGATGAAGTCACTACACAAAGTTTTATAATCATTAACATGGTTATCAAGTTCTCCTTTTCCTCCATATTTGTCAAACTGGGGTATTTCTATCCCTTGTGGTATCGGGGTACATAAGATTTCTAATGATAAAGGGATACTACAAAAATGATATGTAGGTGGAGTGGTTTGACCTTGGCTAATGGTGGAAAGTTGATGCTGCATGGATGAAATGGTGGTAAGAATTTATGTAAGAAGGGGATCGAGGTAGGTGAGTTGAGGTGGAAGGGAAAATGGTGATGGAGTATAGGTGATATGAGGGGAAGTAAAAGGAATACTATGGGATGTTAAGGTGGTGCAAGGGACTTGAAATGCCACAAGAGTAGGAATACTAGTAGAAATTAGGAAATAAGTAGTTGCATTATTAGTCCGATGCATAGTTGTGTGGACATGCAGATTGGTATATGTTGGTATGGAAGCTATTGTTGAAGGGGGAGGAACTTGAGGTCCTCCTTGGCTTATAGAAATGTTTATAGATTGGATATTAGAAGAAGCATTTTTATTGTAAATCTCAGCAATTATTTTCATCACTTGCAAGCCATCATCACTTTCAATCTAATGATGAAGATTGTCAATGGCAGGTATGGTAGTGGTGGAAATTTTTTCAAGTGACAATTCTTGTTGTAAATGTGTAAAATCCTCATGAATATTAATGACCCTATCTTGCGGGAGGGAGTTTTTTTTGTTGTCAACATTCATTGGATGGAAAGTCGAAGGCATGGAAGTGGTATTGCCAAGGACTAATGCAGAATTTTTTATAATAGGAGTAGGAGCTCATGAGATCCCAAGGTCCACAATGAAAGTGCTATTGTAGGAGGCCATATTGAGTCTAGAACTTCTTCTCACTGAAGTATTATCAATGGGGCACCAAACACTCATGCAAGTACCACAAAGGAGTGGTGAATGCAAATGAAAATTAATCTAAGAATTTGAAATGCAAACAATAAAAATGTTGCTAACTATAATTGAGATCTATCTACAGAAAATAGAAATGCAAACAAATGCCAAAAAAAATCCAAAAATGTTGTGTAAAAAGTGCAAAGGGATTGATTCATCTTGGGTGGCGAATGAGTCCTAGTATGATGTTTTTGTTTATTTTCTAGAATTTTTAATGTGATTTTAATTTTTTTACAGAATGCTAATAAGGATGTAGAATGTAGAGGCTTTAGTTGTTTTCAATGCAAAAATGAAATCTAAATGAAGTTTTCACTAATGCAAGATAAAAAGTCCTAGAATGTAAGAAAAAAAATGTACTATTTGAATGATGATGCAAATGTAAACTAGGATGCAATATGTAAATGAAATTTAGAAATGTAAAGTGCTCAAAATTCAGGTTCACCAAAATGAACTATTGATATTTGACTCATATGGACAACTCTTGCTCTTCTAGGGTTTTCCACCTAAAAGGAGAGAGATACGAGCAAAAATGAAAACTAGTTCATTCAAATTAGGATGTGTATGATGTTTTCTAACCTAAATGAAGTTAACTAAATGTAATTGACTAATCTAAATTAATTAAAAAAAATGCAAAAGTAAGATTTAAACTATGTTCGAAAACACATTATGTTATGCAACAATGAGCTAAATGAAGAAAATATGCAAAACAAAAAGAAATGAGCTAAATGAGAATGCACTTGGGAAAAATATGATGAATCTAGAATGTTGTGGATGTTGAATAAAATCATTTTTTTCTCATAGTGGGACTCATTCACCCAAGGTGGTGAATTAGTCCTCCTCTTGGTGAAAAACTATCAGAAACATGTTTCTATTTGTTGGGATCCGAAATCTAACAAAATTCAGATTTTTAGTCCTAAGGTGGGACTCATTTTCCATGGCTAGCAAATCAATCCTCCCCCAAATTTTTGAAAAATCAGGAGACAACTCTACAATACTAGATATAGAAATCACTGCTTGTTGGGTTGTCGAAGTGAATTCTTAGAAAATAGACATAAAACCTTCTCCAATCTTGACAAATACTTGAGTTGACTTAAATCACCTAGTTCACTTGTAAACCAATCTTCAACACCCAAAATCTTGTCAAATATGCATACCTAGATTTGAAAACAAACATGCAATAGGGGATTTCCTTGGTCAAACCCCACTTTTGGTAATCAAACCTTTAATAAAATAATGAAATGCAAAGGAATGATAAACTAACAACATGAAAATTCTATCAACTTACCAAACCCTTGATGATGCAAGTATGAAGTAATGACAATGGTTACTTCAAAGTGCTTGAATAGTGCTTGAAATGTTGTTGTAGAATGCTTGAATTCTTGAAATATGAGATGAAATGCTTGAATGAGTGAGTAGATTGCATGAGATGTAAAATGAGGTGAAAATAACATATTTATACACACTTTTGCCTTAGTTACCCATTCATACCTCATCATAGGCCAAAATCAACTATTTTTGAATAAAATCCTAAAAGGAAATTTAAAATATTTTGAATTTGGGGCCAAGGGAGACTCATTTGCCACCCATGGTGAATGGGTCCCACCTAGGATCTAAAAATATGTGTTAGGAAATATTTTGTATTTAATGTTGTTTGTCAGGATAATACTAAAAAATACACTTAATTAAGCATATGAGAGCATAAAAGGGTCAAATAAAGCATAAGAAAAGGATAAATAGTGAAGATATGCCTAGAAGAGCATGAAATCTCGTTACAAGACTTTACAACACTTCACAATAGGGATTGTTGATGAATAAAATGATTATTTTTAGGTGAATTGTAATTAATAGAGTATAGAAGTGTACCAATATACTTCTTTCTACTGGGGTATCCAAAAAAAGTAGAAATTTTTTGAATGTTGATCATGGTAAGTTTATTTTTTGAACCAATGCAACAAGTACATTGCTTCAAAGAGGGGGAAAATGTAGATCTACAAAATTGACATCATGCATTCCTCATATTTTCATATTTTCCCATCAATGAAATAAATCAAGTTTATTTGACTAATCTCCTAAAATCATCCATTTAAATCAAATAAAGATGAATTTATTTAATTTAAATGGATGACCTCAGGAGATTGATCAAATAAACTTGATTTATTTAATTAATGGGTGAATATGAAAATATGACGAATGCATGATGTCAATTTTGAATGTCTACATTTTTCCCCTCTTTGAAGCAATGTACTTGTTGCGTTGGTTCAAAGAATAAACTTACACAATCAAAATTCAATTTTTTTTTTGGATGCCCCAGCAGAAAGAAGTATACTGATATGAGCACCATAAATCTACACACAACCTAAACTCCAAAACTCATTAGAATGGGTTAGTTCCAAATATAAAAACCTACAAATGCTCCTACGAAATAATACATCATGCCTCATAAACAAGATAACAAAACAAACTAATTGAAAGGATAAAAGAAGCACAATGTATACCTATTCCATAGTGGATTGGTGTCACTTTGATGTGAAAAGTGACCCTTTCCCAATCCTTTGAAAAGCTACATGAGGAAGATTGTTATGCTATGAAGTGGAGAAAATTAACTCTCAATGTGAAGAGAGTAACTTTGCTCTAGATTGCAGATGATTAAAATGAAGGATAACCTCTCTATTTATAGAAGAATTTGATGATTGAAGAGGAGAAATGAAGCAATGTGGGACTAATCTTGAGCCAATAACAAGATGCCACTTGTCAAGATGTGAGAGGATTAAGGTTGAACACATTTTGACAAATCTGCCAATAAATGATATTAGGCGGATTTTCAAATTTGAAAGTTGGCTTGTTGGAGGGAGAAGAAAGAGTCTTAAATGCCAAGTGGGAGACATGTAAGAGGATTTAAATGCTTTGTTGGAAAGAAAAATCCCATTTGGAGGGATTTTCAAACTTGGAGGAATATTCCCTTTTTTATGCCATTTTCTAAGCAATTAGGGAATTATTAAATCAAAGAAATGATTTATTCGTGCAAGTTGCAAAATCTAGAGGATTCAGTTGATTAGGATTAAATTAACAAAGATTTGATTAATTTAATAGGATATTAGGTGATTTTGAGTTTTGACTTAGACTTTAGGATTAAAATAAATCAAAATGAGAAGAAAATGATTTTAGATTTAATTAAATAAAGATTTAATTTATTTAATCAAAGAGGATGATGTTAGTGTTAAATCAAATAAAGATGAATTTATTTAATTTAAATGGATGACTTTAGGAGATTAATCAAATAAAATTGATTTATTTAATTGATGAGTAAATATGAAAATATGAGGAATGCATGCTATCAATTTTGTATCTCTACATTTTTCCCCTCTTTGAAGCAATGCATTTGTTTCATTGGTTAAAAGAATAAACTTACTGCGATCAAAATTCAAAAACAATCTGGTGTTTTCAAATGCCCTAGCAAAAAGAAGTATACTAGTACATTGCCCCCTCAAGAGATTGAGCGAAAAGATTATATTTGAGGCTCAATCTTGTGATAGAGAGGTTCAAGATGGACATATGGATGGTTATAATGATGATGCAAATAAAATGGTTTCAAGATGCTTAGAATAACCAATCTATATTATCCTAAACAACTTAAATGATGATGATGTCATAATTCCTATATGATTATGCAATGGATGTTTTATGAAAATTTATGGTTTGTGAGATGCTTAGTCTAAAAAATCTATATTATGATGATGATCAATATGATATGATATGATGTGCAGCATGTTGATGGTTTGTGCATGCAAGATGGATGCACTGGTGATGATGATTAACTAACATGGCATAATATTAGTATGGAAAAGAAGAAATGAGATGATGAAAAGAGGATTCAACAAGCCAAGTTTATTAGAGATGATGATGAGAGATGGATGATTTTCTTATTAGGATTTGGGAGTTTAAAAGGGCTACTTACCTTATGTTTGATAACACACATAGGCATGATGCATCAAGGTATAAAGAACCAGGATGGTGTTGTACTTAGTGCAATGGAATTTGACTTGACAAAAAGATAGGAGTATTCTTGTTCACACTTGACATACATAAACCTTGCTAAGATGCACCTAACAAAGAAAGTATTCACCAAGTTATATTACAAGAACATCCAACAAGCACAACAGGAAAAAAGATAATGATCAATGCCCCATTCCTTTCTCTCTAAATCACTTTGATTAGACATCATCAAGAGGTCATTGGAGTGAGCACAATAAGATAGAAAAGAAAAGATCAAGCACAAAAACAAGTCAATGTTCTTCATATCTCTAGCTAAAGGGATTTGTTTAATTTAGGATAAGAACTAAAATGATTTCCAATAGATAATTCCCATTGTAGGAAGGATACATCCTAGGACATGTTAGTGGATGGCAACACGTCGTTTTGTTTATCAAAGCTAATTTTCCAATAGATAATGCCCATTGTAGGAAGGATGCATCATAGGACATGATGAGCCTAAAATATGCTCATAATTTGATGATATTATAAACTTTTAAATGATTTCATTTTTGTTATTTCATGGCTGTTTAAACTTTGATGAAACCTTTTATGGGGATATCCTATAGCAAGACACTTTTATATTCCTACAGCCTATTGTGTTGACTTGATTGCATTTATTGCCCTGTTGACTCCCAAAAATGGCTGGTATATCATATACAGTTTTTAAATGGTGAAGTAGATTTGAAATGTGTGATTAATGAATAGATATCATGTATGTACCATATGCCTCTTTTTGCGCGTCTGTTACCTTTTGTTTCGCAGGTTGTTGAAGAATGATAGAGTCAAGCGCAGTCGATCTCGACCTTGCAGTAAAGCCCATTTCCTGCACGACTCTGAGGAAGCTCCGCCAAAGACTCTTTGACCGAAACCGATTTGGAAAGATTTTTAATGAAAAGTCAATCTGGAGAGAGTGGAGCGCTAGATTCTCTCTGAATCGGGTTGAACACATAAATTCATTTATGAAGTTTGTTCCTTGATTCAGGGATATACTTTACTTCCACGTCTTTCTTTGATGAAGTTAGTTAGTTAGTTGTTCTTTTAATTTAAATAAGATACTCCTCCTGTGCGAGGTAGTGATAGAAGAAAAATAGGATGAGTAATAGATGATTTTTAGATAGAAGCAGAGTAGCAGAGATCATGTAAGAATCAGTATGATAATGAAAGATAGAATCTTTTTGACCAGAAGCAGAGTTTGTTGTTAGTTTTCACACCAACAAGACAATGTATTTCATTCTGTTTTCATGAATAAAGATCGATGAAGTTCTGAGTTCAACATCTGTGTAATCAGTAGATGCTTGCTAAGGGGGCCCACTTAGTAAGTATCTGTAGTTACTTAGTTAGATGTTCTTTTCTGCTGATATCCAGTTAGCTTTCATCTTTTGAAGTTTTTACGCAAACTCAGTCTTACACTACTCCTGCAGCATAGAGAGTCCATCCCTGTGACTGTTCCTGCAGCATAAGGCTAGTTCATGGTTTGTGCTTCAGTTGTAGCTGTTACAGTTTCTGTTTTAATCAAGCATAGTTGAGTTAAAGAATTCTGCATTACCATTCTGTAACTTAGATAGAATTTCTTTCCAGTATGTATTTTTGCTAAGATTTGACTAAAACAAATTCCTAGTGCATATATTTTTCTGCGCCATTTAAAGTCTACGTCCCCTGGTTTGACAAGTAAATGAACGTCCACAGAAAGATATTAGTCACCTGTCGGAATGTCCAATTCCCAGGAAAGTTTCACTGTGATATTCATATCCTTTTTTGAGTGCGATCCAGGACATGTTAGTGGATGGTGGAAAGTTGATAGGTTGTTTGAAAGGTTATTCATATAAGGTCAATTGGCATGTTTGTGAATGATCATGAGTTTGATTTTGCATTTAAAAGTTTGTTGTTTCAATTTTGATTTTACATTTGAAGTTTTCTTTTCTTGATTGTTGTGGTTGTTTTTTTTTATATTTCCAAAGGATGAAGGTGACTATTGTTTTATTATGGATGAAATTATTACAGGTGAAAGCAAAATGGGGATGGATGGGTTTTTCAAATATTTGGATGTTTTTGGAGTTTTTTGAAATGTTTTGAGGCTGCTTTTGGTATTTTCAAGGTTTTACAAATGTTTTGATTTTCCAATTCCCATTTTTTTGTATTTTATAATGATATTTTATGAATTTTTTTGGATTTTGTCTCTCAGGGGCCAATTGAAGATTATCCTTTCCTACATTTACACTTAGAGATGATGTAGTTCAGATACCATGTTTTTGACATTTTTCTAACTTTTATGAGTATTTTTGGATTTTGATATGTTTTGATTTTTTTTTGGATTTTTGCATGATTTTGACATTTATCGAATATGGAAATGTGTGACAATATCAATGCTTTGTTTGGGGATTTTTTTTGAAAAAAAAGCTAAGGTTGATTGATCAGATCGATGGATTGATGATGATAACATTGTTGAGGATACACAACAATGCAAGTATAGTGTTAAGAAACACAAGGATTAGGATGGATATCCCAAGATGATAAGGGATTGATTGGATTTTATGATGATAACATTTTTAAGGATCCACAATAATGCAAGGATAGTGTTAGGCAACATGAGGTCTAGGAAGGATATCCCGAGATGATGGATAGATTGGATTTGATTGATCAAGATTTTGAAGCTTGGTTTGGAACAAAAGTTTTTTGAATGATTTGATGTGATGTTGATGTGAAAACTAGATGTGACTGATATTGATTGTTTGGATTGATGTTTGATGAAAGATGAAGCTTGATAAGGAATTTCTTCTCGTCAAAATGTTCCACATGTGGGCTACTGATTTGTAATTTTTTCTCACAATTGTTTCGACCAATTTGATTTCACATTTTCCAATGTTCGGATCACCACATAAGTTGGAAAATATACATCAAGATTTATTCTAGAAGCAAGATGTAAATATCTACCCTCGGTGTCTAACAATGTATGGAATGCCACAAGAGGATGCTTGGATAGGTGTATGGATGGATGGATATGGATTATCTTGTGATAAGATAAGGTTTTTGAATAAAGAATGCTCATTTGGATAATGGTTCATGGATCAGATAATGTTGCATAGGATAGGATGAATGACCCATGTCAATATGTTTACCATAAGCAAGCAAAAAGTGTGCACTGGATGAGATTCTTTCACTTGAACTGGAGCACGTAGATGCTCAATTCTACACATGACGCTTGTTTTCTAGGTTTTCATCATGGTACTTGCCCAAAGCACCATCTTGGTGGTTTTCGATAGAGGATGATTTTTTTGTTTACTGTTTTCAATCCTTTTTTCTATTTTTTTTGGATTTTCATATTTTTATTTTTATTTTGAATAACTTTAAGCTCATGCTAAACCAATTTTTGGTGTTAATGTAAATTCTTCTATCATAATGTGCTATCGATATCCTACCTAAAGAAGCTACTTTTCCAAGATATGTGCAATTGAATACAACTTTTGAGATTCCTAATCTACTTTGTTGATACCGGAATTAACTTTGTCTCTTCACAATAGAGTGCCTTCTAAATCCTTATGATGAAGGGTGGCTACCAATACATGGTCAATGTGAGAATCGTATATCATGTGTGGAGGTGTGGATGGAGTGTGTTTAGGAATAAAAGATGGATTGGTTGATAGTTTCGAACCTTCAACTCTCCAAACTTGGGAAGATGAGCAATGATGGGTGAATACGAAAGTGTGCATGAAATTAGGACCAACTACTTGATAAAAAAATTTATGTCGTTTGAGAGGCTTGCTTTTTCCTTTGTGGAAATATTTGATGGATAATTTTCCCTATTTTTCTTGCCCCGTAGTTTCTTTGACTAATGGATTTTGATAGGGATAATATTTCTTTGTATTCTTTGGTATCCATTTGTATTTGATTTGTCTGATATGCTTCTTAGCTTCTTTTTCTTTGATGACATTCTTTGTACTTTGATTAAAATATTTCTTTTGATGTTGATCCCAATTTTTGGATGAGGTGATGGGTGGATGAATACTTGTGATGTGGCTAGTTATATTATTGGAATCAATTTCATCATAAGAATTCTTTGTGCTCCCTATATTGACGTTTACTTGAGACATAGTTGGCCCCAATATGGTGGCAGTAGCACCTTTGTTCTTTGACTCTACATGTTTTGATCAAGTTCTTGTTTAGAATTCATTCTATGATAAATGACCATTGCAAATGACATTATTTCAATTTTTTGTTTTGTTGACTCTGGAATATCCTGTTATGTCTGACCTATTTCCTTGAGTGGATAATGATGGATATCTTCATACATAATGTCCCCAATCTAAATTTGGATATATTTGATCCTAATTTTGACAACTCAGTTTGACTGTAGGAATCAATAATCCACTCTTTTTTTGTCATAATGTCATGAGTAAAGGAATCATATTCTGAATGTAAATCATCTATGTTTCCATCCATAAAAAGCATCTCATGGGTTGATGGACGAATATGTGCTATGTTATCATAATTTGTGACATATCGTATAAATTGGAGAGTTTCCATTATATTGTTTTAGTAGCTGGGAGATACAAATTCTTGATCTCAAATGATTTCAGAATTGCTTTTGACATGCTTTGGATCAAGTTCTTGAGATGGGTTAGTTTCAAAGGATGGATTTCTTATAAAGGGTTCTTGGATGTCTTCATTAGGCATGGGAAATGGCTCAATATTCTCTTGATGTTTGATTGGACTTGGATCAAATGTTGAGTTGAATATTCTTTCAATATCTTCAACCATGAGGTCAAAGGATGTCAATATGTCTTGGAAAGGACCATTGCTAGACTTTGGTGAAATCTGTTGATCATGCTTTGGAATAAATTCATGAGATATGTCCTCTAACTCATAAGGAGATGTAGATACATTTTAAATATGATCATTGGTTGATGGGTCGTAGATTATGTCAATGGGATCAAATAATTCTAACACAATTCCTTGAAATAGATCACTAAAAAGTGGCTCTTGATGTATGGTGAGTTGGTCATGGAATGAAGTGGAAACATATTCCATGTGTTCATTGATGGATAGGTCTTGATCATTGTTCTTATCAATTGTGGTGGAGAGATTGTTAATGCTATCACTAGTGGTTGTATTTTGATTATTGTCCCCAATAGCTATTACTTTTTGATCAATCAAGTCTTGGAGGATATTTTTGAGTCGAATACAATCTGATGTTGTGTGTCCCTTTATTTTTTGAAAATCACAAAGGTCATTTTCATTTTACCATGGTGGTTTCATTAAGGGCTCTTGATATTTTTCATAGGTGGGAATTGTGATGAACTTTTCTTACACCAACTATTGCATGACTGATTTGATTGGCTTCCCAAGTGGTGTGTATTCTCATTTGTTACCATGTAAGAATCATACTTTAAATTGACCTTGTAGTGATTGATTGTATAGATGTGGTGATTGATCTTTGAGATGTGGTGATTGATCTTCGAGATGTGGGGGTTGTATTTGTTAATGTGGTCGATTTTGATATCTAACTTCTTGAAATTGGAGATATTGTTGTTGATGTGATTGTGGACCCAACTCGATGCTTTGATGACATGGTTCAACCAATGGAAGAGTGTATTGATTTTGGAATGAAGATGTCTCTTGGCTCAATAAGTCAATTAGTTTGGCAAGTGAAGCAACAAGTTGATCTAGTGAATCTTGATTTTGATTTTCCTTTTGTTCAACTAGATTTGGAATGTACACTTGTGTTGTTTGTGTGGGATCATGGACAAATTAATTTTGGACAATGTTCTGATTTTGGATAGGTTGGAATTGAACATTTTTGTGGTTGGGACTCACATTTCCTTGATTTAGGTAACTTTTATTTTGCACGGTGTTCCCTTGACTTGGATCAATACATGGAGTTGTTAACATATTGTATGGATTTTGACCAACATTTGAATGATTTGTGAGCATATATATCCCAATTTTTTCCATGTTTGGATTTGAAATGTTCATGTTTGGTAAGCTTGTACTTGGCATATTCACATTTGGCATGTATGGATTTCGTGAGATGATGTTGTTCATTTGTGGAAGACTCGTGCATTGGGTGTTTGGTTGAGAGATTTGTAGGTTTGGACTTAGATTTAAATGTACCATTGTGAAAGGTGTTCGAAACTTTTGACTGGGCATACTCACATTTGTTGTACCAATGAGGTTTGTAGGACATAATTATCCCATGTATGGATTGTATAAATGTGAATTTTGATAATCAATTGACATTTTAAAGTTTTGAAAGTTTAGTTGATTTGGATTACTCATGATGTAAGGAGCAAATTCATATTCCATGTTCTTCTTGTGTTTTGACCTTGTTGACCTCTAAGGGATTTAGGACCAATGATGAGATGAAGGATGAAAGGGGTGAATGATATGGGTGTTGAAATTTTAGGAACTTTGGATCAATTCTAGACTAAGGGTTTGATTTTGATTTGTTTGATTGGATAATGAAATTGTAAACGCTAAGATGTTAGGTGTTATCTTAGGATGAACTTGTTCAATGAGGTGATAATTTAACTGTGTGTGGAAGGATTCATCCAAACACACCTAACTAAACATATGATTTTGATTTGGTTTAAGGATGTACCCAAGTCTAGATAATGGTGTTTCCAAATATCTAAAGTTGTTTGTGAGATAAGATGGTAAATTTTTTGATGAATGAAGTGTTTTATTTGATCCTAAATGAACCTAAGAAGAATTTGTTTAGTAGAAAAAGATATTGGAGAACATGATTTTCTCCAAGAGTAGTTCAAAACCAAAATACCAATGTTTGCATGAAAACCATATGACCAAAAGATGTCAAGCACATGTGTGGGGTCCAATTGTTTCTTAACTTTTCTTAATGAGTTATTTTTACCACAAACACACTCTTGGTTAGCTTTTGAAACTAGATTTCCAATGTCTTAATTCTCTTTTATCCCACAAATTCCATTATGTGGAAATATAGAAAATCAAGGCAAAATTTTCCTAATGTTGGCCTTAGTAGGAGAAAATTGTGATGAAATCAAAATGGTTAGAAGCCTCTAAGGATGAGAATTCCAAGGGAAAGCAATAGCATGTGAATTTGTTCTTGAGGATATTTGCTTCTCCTAAAGGGTTTGAGACTTGATGCTCATGTTGAATGTTTGTTTTCCAATGTTTTTGATCATGTAATGTGTTTTTATTTGAAGAAAAATTACAACCCTATGGAAATTTGAGACAATATTTGTTGAGTCCTCACTTGGACAAGTCTAGCTATGCTTACTTTCAGCCGATGGTTAGATGCTTGGCCACACAAACTCTCCCTTATAGTGCACTCACTTCTTAGGTCAGCCAAGTATCAGTACCCATGAATCTCCCATGACATACTTTCCATCTCTACTAAAAGCCATAAAAGTGCGGGGCGGCTTCATAACGACCGTTCTTGCACCAACAAATAGATAATGATTTTGGCCTTTCTGAACAAGGGGTTTTAATGCAAGAATTTTGTTCATGGGGGACCATCAATGTGGCAAGAGACCATTTCTTCCCTTCTTATCTAAATAATCCTCATGATATTAGCATTTGTTCCAATATCCACACTTATATCCCAAGTGGAAGTCACTTGGCTTTAGCGGCTTCCTGGTTAGGTCATTCCCTTGGGTGATTACTTTTTCCCACAAGGTAGAAAATCTAAGTTAAAAAAAAGCAAGTAAATATATCCTTAACTTGATCAATATTTGTTGCGAAACAAAGATAGAGAATGTATGCAATATGCTTGAACACTCACACTCATAAGACTTGTTCATTTTTTAATCCGAAATGAAATGTGGAGGAAATCACTTTACCCAACTTAAGATCACCAAAAGGCCTTTTGATTCTCAAGATCACAGTGAGGTGTGAGAGAAGTGCATACATATTTTTCATGGTATTATTTTGGGTAAGCAATTACAAGACAAAGCACTTGTTCATTTTAAATCCACAAAACAATGATTTGATTCTTTTTAGAGCACCAAAATGAAATATGAAAGATTCCTTGTTCAATTGTTAACCTTAAACCAAATCTAGTAAGTTTGTCTAAAGTTCTTTTTAAGTTCTTTGTAGCAAAAATGAAAACTTTTGTAGTGTTCTTTTCAGAATCCAAAAAATATTTGAGTTGGCCTAAAACAAAAAATAAAAGCATAAAATGGGACCTCTAAGCATTTAAAAATTCTTTTTTCAAATTCAAATTTAATGCCCACTTGTTCAACTTCAATCTATTTGTGTTCTTTGATTCTAGTTTGAGAGCAAAACCACCATTGTTTCCTTATGCAAACTGCAAACAAAAATCCATACATTAGAGCTATATACCATTATATTTCAGAATCGCTAGAGAAAGAATGATAACCAAATGAATGACAAGAAACCCCCTTTTTGTTTAACTCTATGAAAGAGTCACTTTACGCATTCATATTTATCAGCCTTAAGAATAGTATGCTAAATCTAGTTGGAAGCTGCAATTGTGATAAAATCTAATGCCAAAGTACTTGTATCAGTTATTCAATGCATGCAATAAAATTCAAGTAAATAGCATTAGAAGTCAGCTTTGAGATTTGAACACTCAAAAAGGAATAATGGAATTTACTACTGCTCCAAAGATGACTTGCATGGAAAATAATAAATTAGATCACAGACCACACAATTGATGTTAGCAGATTATGTGTAATGATCAATATTGAAAAAAAAACACCTTGAATCAAACCTTTGCAGGTCACATTAAATACCACATTCGTGCATAAATAATGGTTAGATTAATGTCTTATCTAGTCTTTGACTTGGGCACATTAACCTTCAATAGATCACTTGCACTTTTGAAATGGTTAGAATTTCTTCACGTCTTTATCCACACAACCCATTCATTAATGATAAAAATAAAAATATTAATGACAGAAACAATGATCACAAGTTGTAGTGTAAATATATGTTAAAAGAAAAACCTTGAGTATGGTGAACACCTAAAGATGCACGTAGCAATAAATATAGTCTAAAAAAATTTCATATGAAGAACCATATTCAAATTGAGTTCTACTTCTAGTGCCAAAATTTATTGCGCTCGACCTACTGCAAGAGACATTTACTCTATCGAATATCAGTAAGATAGCCACTTAATCAAATATCAATATGGTAGTCAGTGGCCTTTACAAACCTGTGCCTCCTCTTGTCACATACATGTCAAGCACTTTTAGTGAAGATAAATAGGAATTTAATCATTAAGTGGAGGTATTTATCATGGAAATTTTTCTTATCACAAGAACTATAGACTATGCGTGTTGTTATGAGTTTGTTCACTGGATAGAACAACTCCTCTAGAAGTGGTAAATGTGGTGGTGAGTGTAGAAGGAAAAAGCATCTGAAGTGACTATCTAGATCAATTTATCATTAAAGCAGCATATGGGTGAATGATTGATTACCAAGCGATTGGATATAGCCAAAACATGTTTAGATTTTTAAAAGCATTTGTTGTAGGTATATAGTAGTCAAACTACACATTTTGAAAAAGTTTGTATAAAATAAAAAGACCACTGTAGAAAATGTTGTATACAATTTTTTGTGCTTGGATTTTACAAAAGAACGAAATACATTGGACATTTAAAGATTTTCCAAGATATATTTTTCAAATTTCCATCCATACGCCACCAAATGAAACAAAGCTTCTTTTGATGAATACTCCAAAAAAGAAAAATTGATGTGAGTATAAAAATAAGAAGACAAGAAATTATACCATCGCTAGAAAGGATTGCATACAATAACCTATTGATGAAATCGAATCCCCAGGAAAATGCAAGAAAGTGTTTGTGGGTGGCAATGTATCTTCAACAAGCACTAATCTATTTACCTGTCATGATGCCAAGTGTAGTGACGCCAAGCAACCCCTTTCTTTCAAAATTTCTTCAGGCTCATCGGTCAAGCTTCAAATATTGCAATGGAACTGTTTGGCCAAAGATCATTTTGACTTCTTCAAGTTTTTTCACTTTTCCTATAACAAAAGATAGTTAGAGCGAAGTCCACCATTAATAATCTTCTATTCAACTCCTAATATTTGTGTTGTGTTGCAAGTACTTCCAAAAACAATGAGAAACAAAAATCACCTCTATTCCACACTATTTTTAAATACTTGTATGGAGAAAACCAGTTACTACTGGAGCTAATCAATATACCAATCTGATGTACTAGTCTACAAAATTCAGGGGCTAATCTTCCAGTCATGCAATAGAGCCACAAAATAGCTACTAGCATATACATATTTATTGAAAATAAAAAACTAAGCTACTCCTACACAACAGATGTTGTAAGAGAAGGATGGCTTTCATACGCATTACAGGAAGAAAATAGTGATACATGTAATGAAAAATTTCACAACCTTTACCAGCGTCCTCACTATTCATATGATGAAATGAGAATCAACAAAAATTCAGATCTAAAAGAAAAACATTCAAAGTGTGGATGAATAAACAAGATACGAGTGTCTAAACTTTGAACCTGACAATTTTCTAACAACCAAAATAGAGCCTAGAACTAATAGATCCAAGGGAATATGCATGACATTTAGAAGTAAATGTTGTTTGTTGCTAGCCTTAAATGAATACAATATACAATCTTACCTCAGTTATGGTAATAATGAGATGGATGACGATAACTTTAGGACATAGTAATAGACTACCATACAAAATTATTAAATCTACTATTCTACAAGCAGATACCATTCAGTGACAAAAGTGAAATTAAAACTATAACTTAAGATATTGTCCGTCGATTTACTCTAGATATCTAAAGACATATTTTTTTTGCTCAACACATGGTTGCATTTATATTGGCTTCCAACATCTATTGACTAAATTTTTTGCTAAAAGAAAATCATATTCATTTGCAATTTTATTTAGATCTTTCATGATTATCAAGCAATCTTTGTTCGCCAATAACCAACTATGACATAAACAAACTACTCTTTCTAAGGAAGCACAAGCCTTACAAAGGACAAAAATGTTCTAGCAGCTAGTTCGTAAAAAAACAAACCCAAAAACCAATACATTTAATTTGGGATGCCCGACATGCACACCATGACTCCTATTTGAAAAGCTAAAACATATTAGGACTAATTAGTGTTTACAATAAAAGTAGGTGACTGGGAAATACACACATCTATCAAAATATAAGCAATAAGAATGGTAGAATCAAAGGCTGCCAGTCAACATAAGTAACACACCCACAATTATTAGACACACCTCCAGTCTCAACGAATGCAACACTTATGCAAAAGCATGTTGGGCGCATTAATTTTTACCACAGAAATTGATAGATTTTAAAATATTGAATGTTAATGTTGATCAACAGAGGCATTTTTTTTCTTCTTTTTTTTATAACATCTATTAAAAGCATTGAATACTTAAATGAATGAACATCTAATTAGCATCACCCTCCTTCTAGTGCCACATGTGAGCACCATAAATCTGCACACAACCTAAACTCCAACATTCATTAGCTTGGGTTAGTTCCAACTATGCAAACCTACAAATGCTCCTATAAAATAATACATCATGCCTCATAAACAAGATAACAAAACAAACTAATTGAAAGCATAAAATAAGCACAATGTATACCTATTCCATAGTGGATTGGTGTCACTTTGATGTGAAAAGTGACCATTTCCCTATCCTTTGACAAGCCACATGATGAAGATTGTTATGCTATGAAGTGGAGAAAATTAACTCTCAATGTGAAGAGAGTAACTTTGCTCTAGATTGTGGATGATTAAAATGAAGGATAACCTCCCTATTTATAGAAGAATTTGATGAGAGAAGAGGAAAAAGGGAGAAATGTAGGACTAATTTTGAGCCAATGAAAAGATGCCACTTGTCAATATTTGAGAGGATGAAGGTCGAGCACATTTTGACAAATGTGTCAATCAATGATATTAGGCGGCTTTTCAAATTTGAAAGTTGGCTTGTTGGAGGGAGAAGAAAGGGTCTTAAATGCTAGGTGGGAGACATGTAAAAGGAGTTAAATGCTTTGTTGGAAGGAAAAATCCCATTTGGAGGGATTTTCAAACTTGGAGGAATATTCCCTTTTTTATGTCATTTTGAAAGTAATTAGGGAATTATTAAATCAAAGAAATTATTTATTGGTGCAAGTTGCAAAATCTAGAGGATTCGGGTGATTAGGATTAAATTAACCAAGATTTGATTAATTTAATAGGATATTAGGCGATTTTGATTTTTGACTTATATTTTAGGATTAAAATAAATCAAAATGAGAAGAAAATGATTTTAGATTTAATTAAATAAAGATTTGATTTATTTAATCAAAGAGGATGACGTTAGTGTTAAATCCAATAAATATGAATTTAATTAAAATTTAAATGGATGAATTTAGGAGATTAATCAAATAAAATTGATTTATTTAATTGATGGACGAATATGAAAATATGAGGAATGCATGATGTCAATTTTGCATGTCTACAAGAAGAATGTAGAAATGTCTTACAACACTTCACAACACCTTCACAAGACATCTTTCTTTGAATTTTAGTACCTAAATAAGCATGTTCAATCCATGTGATGACATAAAAGCAAAGAAACATAGTTCCAGTACCATGGGACAAGACCTAAAAGGCCATGAAAATGACAAGGGGCGGTTTTTCTATGACAGAAGTATAGAATCATTTTTTTTCATGTCCACCTCAATGCCTTTTGAGATACTATAAAACCTAAAAAAAATCCACAATCTACACCAAAGACAACTTTTTAGAATTTAATATCATGTTATATTTTTTCATTTGCTCAAATATTTTTTGAATGATATTCACATTGTCTTGTCAATTTAAATATTTAGCTAAAATATCATCACCATAATCTTTCAAAATATTATGTATGTAATCATGAAATATCAATGTCATAGCTCATTGATATGTTATGCCTCCATTCTTCAATCCAAAAGGAATGACTACCTAATATAATGTTCCCCAAATTGTAGCAATTGTTGTTTTATATTGAACTTGAGGGTTCATAAAGATACGATTATATATAAAAAAATCCATCCATGAATGACAACAAAGCATGTCCTACTGTCAAGTCCACTATCATGCCAATATTAGGAAGGGGAAAATAATATTTTAAGGATGATTTATTTAAATCATGAAATTCAATACACATCCTAATACAATTATCAAGTTTTGCAATTACCACAATGTTTGAAATCAAAGGAGAATAATCTATAGGGAGTATAAAACCAACTTCGAGTAGTTTTTCAATCTCGGTCTTAACTAATAAGGCTATCTTAGGATTCATCTTTTGTATCTTCTATCTAATTGGATTATAATTTTCCTCAAGGACTATGTTGTGTGTCACTATCATAGCATCAATTCCTGACATATCTGAATAAGTCCAAGCAAAAAGTTTGGGAAAGTCATGAAGTAAAGTTGCATGGTATTCTTGTTCATCTTCATCAAGGAAATTTCCTATCTTAATCACTTTTTATTTATCTCTAATATCTATCAATATGTCAATTGTATCTCCCTGGAACATATATTTTTGGTGCCCACTTGCTTTCTATCGCTTCTAGGCTTTTTCACCTAAAAGGAGAAAGATGGGTCAAAAATGCTTATGCTTACATTCAAATTCAATGCAATGTGGATGGAATATGGATGCAATATTCCTAGATGTACTTTTTGAATGCAAGAAACTAATAAGATCGATTGGCTAATGAATGGAAATTAAAGGAAAACAACTTGTTTGAAAACACATTGTGTAATGAAAAATCACCTAGAAATGAATGCAAAACTAAACTGAACTAAACTAAACTAAAAGTGTGCACCTAGAACCTTGATGAAGACTGGAAAACACATTTGAAATTTTTTTGCTGCTATCTTTTAAGCCTGGAGGGACTCATTCACCATTCTAGGCGAATAAGTCCCAATTCTGGTAAATTGTGCCAGAATATGTTTCCATCAAAAGGGTGTCAAAAAATGCAAAAAACAAAAAATTGACCTAGAAGTGGGACTCATTGTCCACCTATGGATAATTATTCCACTTTTGAATTTCTAAATTTTCAAAATTGGATTTTGGAGCTTTCAATCAATGCTTTTACTTCCTATTGGTGTTCACTTCTTAAACTTTGATTTACGGATCTAAAAATGATTTTTTGTTGATATTTTGACTTCTTGAGTGAAGAGATGACTTTAGAAACCTTGCAACTTGATCTTTAATGATTCCCAAGATTCCAAGAGTCCTAAATCTGCAAACACACAAGACAAGAAATATAAATGTTGGATGTTAGGGCATGGGGGTTTGCCTTGGTCAAACCTCTTTTAGGTAATTAAACCAAAATGATGAAATAAAATAATGAAACACGAAATAATGGATTTGATTACCTTTCCATGATGTTAATCTTGGATTTCTATAACAATGGAGGAAGATTTAGCCATTGAATATCTTAGGAAGCTAAATTGATGACTTGCAATGTGAAATCCCTAACTTTCTTGACTTGATAGAGAAGATAGATGATGATAGAATGATTTCAATGAGTTATTAGATTAAGATATAAATGAGAGATGTAAAGTGAGGAGAAAAACACTTATTTATACAACATTGTGCCTTAGTAACCCATTAATACCTCATCACAGGCCAACATCAAGTGATTTTGAATAAAAACCTAAAAGGAAATTTATTTATTTTTGAATTTGGAGCCAAGGGGACTCATTCATCACCCATGGAGAATGGGTCCCACCTAGGACCTAAAAATGTGTGTCATGAATTAAGTCATTTTAAATATTGTTTGTTGGGTTTACATTAAAAAATACTCTTAATTAAAGCTTATAAGGGCATAAAAGGGTCAAATAAAGCATAAGAAAGGTGTGAATAGTGAAATTAAGCCTAGAAAAGTATGAAATATTGTTATGAGACTTTACAAAACTTCAAAATAGGACTTGATTAGTGATGAAAAGGTGACTTTTAGGTGAATTGTAAAGAATAGAGTCTAGTAGAGTGTAGAAATGTTTTACAACACTTCACAAAGCCTTCACAATATGTCATTATTTGAATTTTATTTAGTTTGCAAAGGTCCAAGACCTAGTGTGGATGCACAAAATGCCTCACAACACCTGAATCAAGGCCTCATTAAGTCCACTTATTATGAATTATTTCCATGTCAAGCAAGAAACCCTTTTTTTCTATGGAACACTCCCAAAGGAAGTGCACCTTGTTTTTGGATGGCAAGATTTTATTCTTCATTGTCTGTATCAATCTCCTTACTTTCCTTTTCTTTTTTTTCTTATTTAGCACTAATCATAGCACATGTAACATGTTTCTCTTTGGGAGGAATAAATGGATTATCATAAACTCCTAACATTTGTTTCAAGGCTTCATCATCTTGAAATTATTCTAATGAGTCTTCACAAGTTGTATCAAGCAATTCAAGGTGCTTCAAGGTGAGAGTTATTTTAGGGTTACACATGATGGTGTTGATTTTTAACGACGATATTTTGTTTTCTTTTACTATCATAGAAGGACAATATCCCAAAAAACTTTTTTCTTCATAAGTTCATAACCTCTCTTATAAAGTCTTTCCATTACTTTCAGGTTTGGTTGTTGATGATAATCTATCTCATTAATTTTTTTATATTCTTTGTGTCTTCTTCTAGAGTAGATGAGGTATATTCTTGTGAGTTTACTTGTATATTCTACATTGAAATTACCATTGGTTGCTTTTTTTTTGCGCTTTCTTTTTAGTGCAAGAGCACCTATTTGATTTCTTGCCTCCATGAGGTCATTTGTAAATAGTTTCTTTATTTTGGGTATTGGGTCTTATAATAAGGTTTATCAAACCATTTTTGAGTTTTTTGAGTCTTATGAAGCCATATTTTAAGTCATTTGTCAAATAATGTTTAAAATTGTTCCATATTGTAAAAAATTGTCAAAAGTCCAAAAATAGGTAGATGAACTGTCATTAAGGTGTTTTATCAAAAAACTAATCAAAATTTAGTTGAAAATGATTTATTTTGGCTGGAAATTTATAAATACACCCTCAAAAACTTGAATTGGGGGTTGGAGACATTATTTTTGAAGTTTGATGAATGGCAACCTCAAGTTTTGTGTGCATTTTCTGATTTTTACATTGTTTCTAGGCTAATTTTTTTTCCTTGTACTACCTGGTATGGACTCAAATAATGGATTTTCATACATGGATAGAATTATATATGTTTCTAATTTCTAATTATTTTTGTCTCATTTAATTTTATTGAGTTTTGTGGAAGATATGACTATTTTGGTGAGACTACCTATTCTAACAATATTGTGTAGAATTTATAGTCTAAAAAATGTTATGATACAGATTGTAAAGTCTATCTTTTGGATCTGAAACCAATTGGATTCTATTTCCATGTGAATGTAATTTAATTTTATTTAATTCTCATCAAATTTAATTTAGGTTTGAATAAGTTATGACCATTTTTGTGAGGGCAGGTCTGAACCCTACCTAGGGTTTGTAGTTTTGGGAAAAATGCAATAACTTTCTTTTACACCATTAGATATTCATAAAAATTGGAGAAAAGATTTATATATATGTTTTATTCAATATCACTAGATTTATTGTATTAATTATTTTTTTTGTAGAATTCATTAATTATTGTTTGTTGCATTAATTGTGGGTTGCCATAGTTATGTGTCCAATGTGATATAGAATGCCTAATAGCATGTGTTATACAAAGATTGATTTGAATTATTGTTGAAGGTTTGTGAGATATTTTTTTGAATCCTCATAGCTCTAAATCAAATTGGTATCAAAGCCTAGTAAGGTCTGGGTAGAGGAAGAGGTTTTTTTTTGGTGATTGTGGCTGTGGTTGTGTGTTGTGTTGTGCAGGTTGAGGAAGGAACCTGATTGCCTAGGTGAGGAAAGGTGAAGTGGAAGAAAGGAGAGACTTTCTTGTGAAGATGATTTTTTTGAGAAGATTGGAAAGATTTTTGTTGGCTGAGGATTCACAAAGGAAGAAGGAAAGAGAGAAAAAAGAGTTGAGAAAGATGGAGAGAAAGAAGGCAAGACAAATAGAGTTTGAGGAAGCCTTGGAAGAAATGAGAAAAAGGGTGGAAATATTATCCAAAGAATACCAACTTCTTAAGAAAGCACTAAGGAATTGGCATATAATAATGTCAAAGAGGTTAAGATGGCCTCTAAACAATATTATGAAGAAGCAAAGAGAAAAGAAGAAGGCAGAAAATGAAGCAGAGCTAAAGTGTGAATCTATTGTTCAAGTTGAGCAAGGTAAGTTACAAGTTGAGATGCATGATATTCTGATTGTGTTTGAAGATGAACAAACTTATTTGTTGGTTAATGAACATGTTGATGCTGAGATTAATGATATGGTTGTTTTTGGTACTCAAGTAGTTGATGAAATTGTTGTTGATGAACAAGTTGAAAAGGTTGTTGATGTTACTGATAACCTTGGTATTGATACTCAAGTTGATGATGATAAAGTTGTTGATAATAAGGTTGTTAATAAAGATGTTATAGATTTGTTTGCTAATGAGGTATATGAAGGTTTGGAAGAGTATGATATAGGTTATGGTTATGGTAAACATATTTTTATATGGCACTCTAATGATGAGAATGAAGATATAGATGATGCTATTGATGTTTATACACTAGAAATGGAGTTTTGGAGCCTAGAAGTTGAGAAGATGATGGAGAAGAGATGATATAAGAAGAAGAGGAAGAAGTACCCATGGATAATTTACAAGATGAAGGAAAAAGTGAAAAGTAACTAGAAGATTAGGAAGAAGACAATTCAAAGGGGCTTGAATTATTTTTCCCCTGGGAATTTGGTGCAAGAGCACCTATTTGAGTTCCTACCTCCATGAGGCCATTTGTAAATCATTTTTTTTATTTTGTGTATTGGGTCTTATAATAAGGTTTTATTAAACCATTTTAGAGGTATTTGAGTCTTAAGAAGTCATATTTTAAGTCATTTTTCAAATAATGTTCAAAATTGTTCAATATTGTTAAAAATTGTCAAAAGTGCAAAATTAGGTAGATGAAGTGTCATTTAGGTGTTTTTTCAACAAACTAATCAAAAGGTAGTTGAAAATGGTTGGTTTTTGTTGGAAATTTATAAATACACTCTCAAAAACTAGAATTTGGGGTTGGAGACATCATTTTTGAAGTTTGATGAATGGCAACTTCAAGTTTTGTGCGCATTTTCTAATTTTTACATTGTTTCTAGGCTGAAGTTTTTCCTTGTACAACCTACTATAGAATCAAATAATGGAGTATCATATATGGATGGAACTATATATATTTCTAGTTTCCAATTATTTTTTTCTTATTGAATGTTATTGAGTTTTGTGGAAGATATGACTATTTTGGTGAGACTGCCTATTCTAACAATATTGTGTAGAATTTATAGTCTGAAAAATGTGATGGTGCAGATTGTAAAGTCTATATTTTGGATCTAAAACAAATTGGATTTGGTTTCCATATAAATCTACTTTCATTTTTGTCAAGTCTCATAAAATTTTATTAAGATTTGAATAAGTTATGACCATGTTTGTGAGGGCGGGTTTGAACCCTACCTAGGGTTTGCAATTTTAGGAAAAATGCAATAACTTTATTTTACACTGTTGGATGTTCATAAAAATTGGAGAAAAGGTCTATAATTATTTTTTATTCAATATCACTCGAGTGATTTTCTTAATTATTTTTTTTGTAGAATTATTAATGTTTTTTTTTGCATTAAATTGTGGGCTGCCATAGTTATGTTTCCAATGTGACATAGAATGCCTAATAGCATGTGTTATACAAAGATTGCTTTAAATTATTGTTGAAGGTTTGTGAGATATGTTGTAAAATCCTCCTAGATCTACATAAATTTTATTGTAATTTTTTATTCTCCAATAAATTTTGGTGTGAACTCCAATGAACCCCTATCATCTTCTAATAACTTTGACACTCTTTCCATTTCTTTTTTATCTTCTTTCATAGGTTGTATGTTTGAAGTTGGAATTAATGTGTTCAAAGGATTTTTCATTACTTTCTCAACTTGGTATATTTTATTGGTATAGACATACTTCATGATAAATTAAAGAGTTGAAGGCACCACATGCATCTCATGAATTCAAGGTCTTCCTAAAACAAGATTATATGAAAGATCATGAGGCATAACATGAATAGGAGGTTGTAAGGTAGCCTTTTCCAACTATAATAGGCAAAGTAACCACACCAACCAGTTGTTTTCCTACATTATCAAATCCTCAAATTGATAAGGAATTAGGTTCAATTCTTTATTTAGGGTATGTGCAAGATCATCATGGAAAAAATAGGCCCTTAAGTGGAAAAAAATTAGAAAAGTCATAGTTAGGCAACTTGACATAAAAATTTGAATAATTTATCTATATTATTTCAAAAATATGTAAGAATAGAATCTATAAAAAATTAAATTTAGTTTCTAAACTACTAGGTTTGTTTTTAAAAAAAGAAATATATTTGGTGAAAATTTGAAATTTCAATGCAGTAGTACTTAAATTTTAGGGAAAAAATAAGAAGTAGGTGTCTATCTAACCACCCTAACCATAAAAAAATGATAATATTTTTTTATAATATTTTATATATAAGTGGAGGACTCATTTCCCAATGTGATGCATATTTTTTTGTAATTTGTTTCCAAGAAAATAATTAATTATGATTTTTTTATTACAAATTTAATAAATATAAAAAAATTGTCATGTTTGACCACCTTAACTTGGTAAAAACTTAATGAAATTCAATTTTTTTTTTTTAATCCTATAGTATATGAAGCATAGAATATGATACATTTTTTGATTGAAAAAATGTGATACCGTTTGAAAGCTATAGATGTTTTTCAATCAGTCTATCAATTAGGACTTTAGTCATAATTTGAATAGAAAATGAATAATAATTACTTATTAAATTAAAAGTAAAGCATAATTTATATAGGTGGAAAGCTGAAAATATCCTTTGAAAACCCTTTTTGTTTCATCAATTTTGGGTAGAAAAAAGGTTGTTAGCCATATACCCATCATATTGCCACTTTTTGTCCCATCATGATCCTACACATACCCTTTATCCACGCTAATTTTATCCAAAAAGTTCACACAACACACATTAGGGGTGGAGCCATTGTCCACAAGGGTTCTTTTTATTCCCCACCCATCATAGGTAGCTATTATCATGAAGGCATCATTTTTATTTCTCATTTCCAAAGGGGGTAACTTATGTTGATGAAAATTAATCTCTATATCAACCACATTCATTCCTTGAATTAGAGCTGCAACATCATTTGCATTTTTACTAGAAGGAACCACTACAAGGAAATTTGAAGCATAGTATGATAATTAAGTGAATTTTGAATTAGATTCCATTGGGATATTTTCCTGGGAGTATTCTTAAGTTGTTCAACAAGATCATACTCCTTCCCACTACTTGAGGAAAATGAGGAACACTAGGCAAGATAGGGTTAGGCAAAGCTAAGGATGTCAAATTTGGTTATTTTGTGTGTGGATTGTTTCTAGTGTTATATGTTAACAATGGTATTATAACTTGATTATTGTGAAACACTATTATTAGGTGGTTAAAAGGTTCAAATGGGTTTGTTTTAGGTTTTAGGTTTGTGTGAAGGTGGGTAAAGGATAATGCACCATAGAAAAATGGATCCTTGTCATTTTCATGGTCTTTTAGGCCTTTTTTCATGATGTTTGGTCTATTTTGCTCTGATTTTATGTTGTAACATGGCTTGAACATGCAAATTTAGGTACTAAACTTCAAATAATGGAATCTTGTGAAGGTGTTGTTAAGTGTTGTAAATCGTTTCTACACTCTACTAGACTCTATTCATTACAATTCACCTAAAAAATCACCTTTTCAGTACTAAACAAGTCCTATTTTGAAGTGTTGTAAGGTCTTGTAACACAATTTCACACTTTTCTAGGCATCATTTCACTATTTACACCTTTTTTATGCTTTATTTGACCCCTTTATGGACATATAAGCTTTAATTAAGTGAATTTTTGAATGTAAACCTGACAAACAACATTAAATAAGACTTAATTCCTGACACCCATTTTTAGGTCTTAGGTGGAATCCATTTGTCGTGGGTGGCAAATGAATCCCCCTTGGTTCCAAATTCAAAATCACTTGGTGTTGGCCTATGATGATGTATTAACATGTTACTAAGGCACAAGATTGTATAAATAAGTGTTTTTACATACATTTCAAGACCCCATTCATTCAAGAATTCAATCTCCTACATTCACACATCACATTCAAGAATTCAAGCAACTTACAACATCAAATGAAGCATTATTCAAGCATTTTGGAGCATCCATTGATACAAATTCATATTTGCATCAACAAGGGTTTGGTATGTTGATATCATTTTCATGTTATTTGTTTATCATTCTCTTGCATTTCATTATTTCTTTAAGGGTTTGATTACCAAAGTGGGGTTTGACCAAGGAAAACCCCTATTTGCTAACCCTCAACCATTTTTCCCTTATTGCATGTGTGTTTGTAGACCTTTGTATGTAGGTTTAACAAGTACTTAGGTGTTGAAGAGTGGTCAAAAAATCAACTAGGTACTTCAAGTCAAATCAATCGTACTTCAAGCTTGGAGAAGGTTTTCTATTTGTTTCCTACATAATTGACTTTGGCAACTCGACAAGCAAATATCTCCAAATTTGGTGGTATGGAGTTGTCTCCTAATTTTTCAGAATTTTGGGAGAGGAATGATTCACCACTAGTGGTGAATGAGTCCCACCTTAAGACTAAAAATCTATGTTTTGTCAAATTCCTGATCCCGACAGTCAAAAACCAGCTTCTGACAAATTTTCACCAAAAGTAGGACTAATTCGCCACCATAGGCAAATGAGTCCCACTGTTTTTTTTTTTATTCTATACAAAATTCTATAGATTCTAAACTCCTCAAATCTTACCCAAGTGCACATTGATTCAACCCATTTCCTTATGTTTTACATTTATTCATTCTTATTTCATGGTTTTGCATATCACATTGTGTTTTCTAGCATAGCTTAAATATTTAGTTTTGCATTCAAATTTAGTCATGTAGATCACCTAATTAAATTTAGTTCACTTCATTTAGCATAAATAACATCATACATAGCATAATTTGAATGAACCCTTTAGCATTTTTGGCCCTACTTTCTCCTTTTAGGTGAAATACCCTAGAAGAGCTAGAAAGGTGCAAGGTGCCAAAAATATATGGTTCAAATAAGTTGAGGTTGGATAACATTAACTTCTCTTTGTTTCATTTTTTTGTAAAATGTCTTAGTGGGTGAACTATGTGAGATGAAATCCACAGGGGCTTCATCCAACATGTCAAATTCATCACTACTAAAAGGCTTGAGGGTTAGGTTAACTTGGAAAAACATATTTGACATATTCAAATAACTATTCTTTCTCCATGCGGTTCATCGATTTTATAGGTGTTTCTACTTTTTTTTTCTAAGGAATGTCAAGTCTAATCTAATTGAAGTATAAACTAATGTTGGGAATTGAAAAGTAAAATAATGTAATTTTATCCACAACTAAACTAAATCTTAATTAAGTTAGATCTAATGGCATGCATGAAATGAACATTAAATAAAATGAAATAGAAATCTAACAACAACAATGTAAAACATGGAAAGAGGGTTTTTAATGTTATAAAATGTAGTTTCAAATTTGAAACAAGACAAAATTTCCTAGAAGGGCATATGAGTCCCAATCTAGGTTATTTAAGGTTTCAAATGCTAATAAACACTCAAGATAGAATACCTAGAAACTAGGAAAAACCACCTATACTAGGAATAAATCACCTAAAGGGTCATATGAGTCCCAAATTAGGATTCTTGCATAAATTTTTTTAAAAATTGATTTAAAATTACGTTTTCTAGTTTGTATAATGTCTAGACTAGGTGCAATTACAATTTTCAGATGAAATTCAATGATGCAAGAGGAAAAATGCAAATAATATGCACTTTCACTAATCCAAGATTTTGAAATTGTAGATGCAAATTAACTAATGCAAAGTTGATACAAGCTAGATCTAGGACTATGATGTACTCCAAATCAAAAAATGAAATGTTATAAAGGGAAAGTTCACCAAAATGAAACCTAGGAAATAGGGTCCCATGTTTTGGGAGATGGAACTAGGGTTTAGAACCTATTTCACTGAGTTTCACTCAAGGAAAGCCTAGACATCTCAATCCAAGGATGGAAAAAGAGAAAGAGATCTACTAAAGGAAGTTTCTAAGGTGTGATTAAAGACTAAAGAGGGGTTCACCACCAAGCTAGGACTTGGAAAGAAAAAAAAAATTCAAAACCTAATGCCAAAACATAATGATATGAAAAAACAAAGTAAATGACCTATAAATGAGTCCAAATTAGAGCAATAAACTAGAAAAGTACAAAGGTGCACCTAGAAATCTAAAATTTCATAGAAAAATGTCTAAAATTATAAAAATGTTGACTTTAAGGCACATTGGGACTCATACGCTAGGTTGGGTGATTTAGTTCCAAATTAGGGTATCTTGGTAGAAACAAAAATCTAGAAATGACAAGCTTGATTCCTTTGGAATCTATGAAAAGTGGTATACTAGGAATCATAAGCTACAAGTGTTGTATTAGTCCCATTTTGATTTTTTCATGAATTCAAGGTCTAAATTTTTTCTCCTATCTTTGCTCTTTCTTCCAAACTTGATTTTTAGATCTGAACCTATAAAAAGAACTACAAAATAGAATATTGTCTTGATTTTTTTATGGAGGTTT
The DNA here is from genome assembly GCA_007258455.2 of Sequoia sempervirens. Taxonomy (NCBI): domain Eukaryota; kingdom Viridiplantae; phylum Streptophyta; class Pinopsida; order Cupressales; family Cupressaceae; genus Sequoia; species Sequoia sempervirens. The sequence goes on along the minus strand of VDFB02270651.1, from coordinate 303,748,619 downwards.
TACCTTGGTCAAACCCCTTGTTTGGTAATTATACATTTATAGAAATAAATAATCTTAAAAGTAAATGTGAATGCAATCCCTAATCTTAAGTGCATCTAAGATTAGGAGATAGGAAATACCATAAAACCCCATTCTAATGTGCTAGAATAAGATGCATGGATGATATGTGAAGAGGGTGACTCACTTTGGGAGATCTCTAATCACCCTAGTAAGCTGAAATAATGATTTTTCCTTCCTTTAGGCTGAAAGTAGAGTGATAATGGAGGATGCAATCACTTAGGAAACAAGTCATTAAGCTTGGCTTCATGGCTAGTTGCATCTCCCCAACCTAGAATCCTTCATCATTCACCATAGGAAACCATCATCAATCCTTGACAATGCTAGATCTTGAATGAAATTGAGCTTGAAGATGTGCAAAAATACTATAATGCTACTCCAAGGCTTCAACTTTGTTTGCTACTTGTTCTTGAATGCTCTTTGTACTGTAGAAAAATGGATCTTTGGAAATTTTCATGGTCATTTAGGTCTTTTTCCTCTGATGCTTGGCCTATTTTTCTTAGATTTAATGTTGTAATGTAACTTATACATTAACATTAGGTCTTGAATATTTAAATTATTAAGAATTTATGATGTCTTGTAAAGGTGTTGTGAAGTGTTGTAACATATTTCTACACTTTTCTAGACTCTTATTATTATAATTCATCTAAATATTCCCTTTTTATCCCTTACCAAGTATTATTTTAAAGTGTTGTAAATTCTTGTAACAAACTTTCACTCTTTTCTATGCTTGTTACCACTAATTATACCTTTCTTATGTTTTATTTGGCCCCTTTATGCACTTACAAGTCATAATTAAGTGTTTTTTTTAATATAAACCTGAAAAATATCATTAAATGTGACTTAGTTCTTGACACCCACTTGCATTCCTTGAGTGGGACCCATTCTCCATGGGTAGCGAATGAGTCCCTCTTGGCACAAAATTCAAAAAAAATCAAATTTCTTTCAAGTTTTTATTCATTAAGACCTAAGGTCGGCCTATGATGTATTTTCAGGAAATTAGGGCATAATTGTGTATAAATAAGTGTTTGTCTATCCATTTTAACCCCCATTCACCTACTCATTGAAGTGTTCATTCTTGTAAACAATCTCATTTGAGCATCATAACATCATTCAATCAAGTAATTATCAAGCATCTTGGAGCATCCATTAACATATCTTCAGACTTCAACAATAACGGTTGGGTGATTTTATGAGACTTGCATGTTATTTTTTTATCATTACATTCTTATTTCATTTCATTATCAAGGGTTTGATTACCAAATCAGGGTCTGACAAAGGTAAGCCCCTATACTCTAACCCTTAACCATTTTTCCCCTCTTTGTATGTGTGTTTCTAGGTCTTGTAGGCAGATTTTTCAAAGACAAAGATGTTGAAAAGTGGTCAACAAGTCATCAAAGCTATTCAAGTCAACAAAGACCTAATTCAAGCTTGGAGACATCATTTAGCCCATTTTTTGTAGATTTGAATCCATTAACTCGACAAGAAGACAAGAACAAATCTAGACCCATAAATTTGACTTCAAAATTTGCATATTTCTGTAGGTGGAATAATTTTCCTTCTATGGTGAATCAGTCCCCGACACCCAAAAACTTGTTTCAGCAGAATTTACAAGTAGGACTAATTTACCATATGTGGCGAATGAGTCCCAATGGTCATCAATATTAATTTTTGAAGCATTTCAAAACCTTCCAACATCAACATTCTAGCTCCAGGTGCACTTCATTCACTTTCTTTGAGTTCTCTTTTCATTTGTTTATGTTTCTAGTTCATTTTTGTATATCACACCGTGTTTTCAAACACTTCATATTTCTTAGGTTTTACATAAGTATTCAATCCATTTTATCAGTTTTTTTCATTTAGGCATGTTTTTATTGTATGTACATTAGTTTGAGTGAACCACCTAGATTGTTTGGGTTTATCTCTCTCCTCTAGGTGAAAAACCGTAATAGAGTAAAAGAGTCATAGCACCCCTTCCAGAAAATATATGGTTCATTTTGGTGAACCTACATATTTAACATTATCTTTTATTTGCATTTGTATTTACATCCTAGGGATCATTGCATTATCTTTTGCATTGTTTTGCATCCTAGGGTTTTCAAAATTGCATTAGTGAATATCTCATATAGATTTCATTTTTGCACTTCAAAACCTTAAAAGTACTAAAATTCTACATATGCATCCTAGTTTTGCATCAGAAAATCATAAAAATCATTTTAAATTTTATAAAAAATCACAAAAAATTCACCCCTTGACTCATTCGCCATTCTGGGTGAATCAGTCTAGTTGCACTTTTTGCACAATTTTTTTTGTTATTTTCATAGCATTTTATGCATTTTCTTTTTGTAACCACATCTCTAACACTATTTTCATATTCACCATTCTATTCAATTTATTATATTTATTTACTTTCATTCATTTGCATTATGGCCTTTTGCTTTAATAAGTTTTCTACATCTTTGAAATCCTTAGTTGACATGTCAAAATGTGCCTTTGGCTATGATCATAATGACCTTGAGCTTCCCCATGCTCCTTCAACTCCTCATGATTGTCCTTCTCATGATGTTGAAATCATTGGAGAAGATGATGCTAGCATGAATAAGTTCTTAAATGAATGCATTGACAACCTTGAAGCTAATGCAGCCTTTTATCCATCCATGAAATCACAAAACCTTCCTACATTGTTTCAAATCCTAATACATTTGGATACTTACATCCTAAAACAAATGAAGGACCTAAGTTCTATCCAATAGGTGGACCTATTTTTTCTAACCATGCAACTCCTCAACCATTGTATGATAACAAAGTTACCAACACACCGATCAACCTTGAAGAAACATATGGCAAAGGTTTTACCATCTTAAGTAAACAAGGATGTGACACAACAACTAAACATGCAATACATCAAATTTTTGAACAAGTAACAACTGAATAAACCTCACAAGGTTTAGGCTATCAAGCTCCCTGTGATTTGAACATTCTTCTTCCTCATGAGAAACCTTTTCCTAATAACAATACTAGAGCTATAAGGATCCTCGTGGGTCTTCTCCCCCTTTCATTGATGAATTAGGTGAATCTAGTAAATGAAAATGAACTTAGAAGATGAAAAAACTAAAGTTTTCTCTCCATCCACCACCTGATTGTGAAAGGAAATTGAAAATGCTTTTAAACAGAGGTCTTATACTATTACCACCTTCAAATAGGTTGGTCATTTGTACTAAAGATTCCAATGTACCATATTGTAAATACCATCATATTTTTGGTCATTAGAGTGATGAATGTCAGACATTCAAGGAGATACTAAGTAAGTTACCACTTCACTAACACAAACTGCTATCCTATCATCTCATAGTACACTTTCCCACACCTCATCATGAAATAGTTGTAGAATCTTCCATTTTCACTATTGCATGACCTTTCCCATCATTTTTCTTAGCTCATTCTTTCCTTACACTTAGTGGGGGACAGAAGTTGCTAGCCTTGTTCTAGTAATTCATTTTTCATTGTCCCTAAGCCATGTTGTTTATCTCTCACTTATACCAATTAAGATTTTGAGATGGATGTCTTGTTTCATGCGTGACTTACATTTTCCTTACTAGCCTTTCCACATTTTATTTTCTTTGGTGAGATTGCATGTGCATAATGTGATCCCCAGTAATGTGTGCTTCATGTTCTCTCTCTCTTTGTGCACTTCCTCTATTTACATCTTCATTCTTCTATATGTCATACATTTCTTTCTCTTTTTCGGTTTTCTTTTGTGTTCTCCTTTTGGGGATGAATAAAAGCATTGAGATGCCATATTTCTCTTCCATATTGACCCAAAAGATCGCTTTATCTTTTTCTTTGTATTTTATTATGTTTTCCTTTTGGAGATGACACAAGGCATTGATACCAAAATATCTCCTTCATGTTGACCAAAAAGTCTTTCTTTTTCATTTTTCCTTTCTTTACTTTTATTTTGTGTTTTCCTTTTGGGGATGAAACAAAGTGTTGAGATGCCCTATGTCTCTTCCACGTTGACCCGAATGGTTTTTTTTTCTTTTTTTTTCTCTCCTTGTGCTATTCTTCCAATTCTATGTATTCAAGGAATGATGATAGTTCCAAGCTCTTTACAAAACATTGTAGCAATGAACATACTAACCCCAAATCCATAGATCCCTTATGTGCTTGGTGTTTTCATCTTTGGGGGCAACCCCTCTCTTTTTTTTTTCTCTTACATGATGTAGCCTTACTTGAAAATAGATGACTTGGCATAGGGGCTTTTCAAGTTGGCTCTCATGTCTTGTTTCTTTTTGCATTTTTCATTTGCTACTTTAAAGTAATTTCTCATAGAATGATGTGTAACAATTCCTTTAAAGTGGGGGCATAAATTAGAATTATTCTTTTAAATTTTTACTTTTTCCTAGTTCTTAGTGCAACCGTGTTACTTCATGTGATGAATTTGTCACTTTGTGGATGACATTGGGTGTGATGTCATTCATAAGTGTGATCTCTCTTAGCATATTACATTTCTCTTAGTGTCCTCATGCAATGCACTGCATCCCCTAAGTTGTGAATATTCTATTATTTGATTGGTCCTCTCTTGGAGACATTAGACATAATGTTCCCTAAGTGGTAGACCCTGCATCAACTAAAAAAGACTCCTTTGAACATATTTTGCATTTCAAATTTTTGCATTTTTCATTTTACATTTATATGGCCACCTTGTATATCATAGCTTGGATGCCTGTGGTGCCATCTAGTTTGTTCATGAGTTCTAAGCATGCAAAGCTTTTCTTGTCTCCTGGAGCATGACACGACATTTTTTTCTTTCCTTTGTGGCACCTTATTAAAGTTATCAGGAAGTATAACTTTGGTATGGTTGAGCGAGAAGCCCATTCTGAGGCATGACTTTCCCCATAGCCACCTACATGTTTGTGAGTACATACTAGCCAAGTGTATATTTCTCACCTTTTGGACCTTCTCACTCAATGGATAGTTATGAGTTCCATCACCCCAAAGTGAGTATGCATTTTTATTTTTGGACAAAAAACCTAGATCTGATGCACAACTAGCTAGACAAATAATCAAAGCTTGTTCTAAATTTTCCTCCTCTTCTTTTTCTCTTTCATATGTTTGTTCCTTTTTTTTTATGTGTAGTTTGCCATGGGATCTTCATTCTAGGGGCTTGATCATCCCTCTTAATCGTTGTTGTCTCATCTTGCTAGCATAAGTGCATTTTGGATCCCTCTCAATATGCATGGATACTTTAGTGTGAGTTTGAAGCAAGCTCATCCTCTCACTAAAGTGGGGGTTAAATGTATCATAGAAAAATGGATCTTTGGAAATTTTCATGGTCATTTAGGTCTTTTTCCTATGATGCTTGGCCTATTTTGCTTAGATTTAATGTTGTAATGTAACTTATACATTCACATTAGGTCTTGAATATTTAAATTATTAAGACTTTATGATGTCTTGTAAAGGTGTTGTGAAGTGTTGTAACACATTTCTACACTTTTCTGGACTCTTCTTATTATAATTCATCTAAATATTCCATTTTTTATCCCTTGCCATGTCTTATTTTAAAGTGTTGTAAAGTCTTGTAACAAACTTTCATGCTTTTCTAGGCTTGTCACCACTAATTACACCTTTCTTATGTTTTATTTGGCCCCTTTATGCACTTGTGGGTCATAATTAAGTGTATTTTTTAATATAAACCTAACAAATATCATTAAATTCTACTTAATTCCTAACACCCACTTGCATGCCTTGAGTGGGACACATTCACCATGGGTGGAAAATGAGTCCCTCTTGGCACAAAATTCAAAAGAATTTCAAATTTCTTTTGGGTTTTTATTCATTAAGACCTAATGTCAGCATGTGATGTTGTATTTTCAAGAAATTAGGGCATAAGTGTGTATAAATAAGTGGTTTTCTATCCATTTTAACCCCTATTCACCTATTCATTAAAGTGTTCATTCTTGCAAACAATCTCATTTGAGAATCATAACATGATTCAATCAAGCAATTATCAAGCATCTTGGAGCAACAATTAACATATCTTCAAACTTCAACAATAAGGATTTGGTGATTTTTTGATACTTGCATGTTGTTTGTTGATCATTAATTTCTTATTTCATTTCATTATGAAGGGTTTGATAACCAAATCGGGGTTTGAGCAAGGCAAACCCCTATACTCTAACCCTTAACTATATTTTCCCATCTTTGTATGTGTGTTTGTAGGTCTTGCAGGTAGATTGGTCAAAGAGATAAGTGTTGAAAAGTGGTCAAGAATTCATCAAAGCTATTCAAGTCAACAAAGACCTAATTCAAGCTTGGAGACATCATTCAGCCCATTTTCTATAGATTTGAATCTGTCAACCCAACAAGCAAACAAGTACAAATCTAGACCCATAGAGTTGACTTCAAAATTTGTAGATTTATATACGTGGACTAATTCACCATCTGTGGTGAATCAGTCCCACTACCAGGTTGGAGAAATCTTTTTGAGGTTTTTAGTCCCCGACACCCTGAAACTTGTTTCAGCAGAATTTACTAGAAGCATGACTAATTCGCCATTTGTGGTGAATGAGTCCTAGTGGTCATCAAAAGTAATTTTTGAAGCATTCCAGAACTTTCCAACATCATCATTCTATCTCCAAGTGCACTCCATTAATTTTCATTGAGTTCTCTTTTCATTTGTTTATGTTTCTAGTTCATTTCTACATATCACACTATGTTTTCAAAGACTTCATATTTCTTAGGTTTTACATAAATAATCAATCCATTTTATTAGTTTGTTACATTTAGGTTAATGTATTTAGGCATTTTTTTATTTTACTTGCATTAGTTTGAGTGAACCACCTAGATTTTTGGGGTCTATATCTCTCTCCTTTAGGTGAAAAACCCCAATAAAGTAATATAGGCATAGCCCCTTTCATAAAATCTATGGGTCACTCTTGTGAAACTATGCTTGAATCTTGTGAATTCTTAGAACTTGAATTGTTTTTTTTCTAGATGAATAATGATTTGAAACCTTGTTTATATAGGCACTTCATCTAATTTACCATTATTGAGATCTCAAATGTTGACATCAACCAAAAAATTGAATTGAAAACCTTAATTTCTTGCTCAAACCCTATAAAGGGGCCAAACGGGACTCATACACCACTTGTGGCATATGGGTCCCACATAGGGGATCTCATATACCCAAGGTGGCGTATGAGTCCCACCCTAGCTTTTTAGGGTGGGCCAATGATGGGTTAGATATTTGAGTGTATTTATTGATTTTGTCAGGATTTTGGTTGAAATATGCCTTGAGATCCGAAATAAGGAGCCTTAGGGGCCTATTAATGATGATTTAAAGGTGAAGTAGGTCCAAAGCGTGAAATTGTACCATCTCCAAGAAGGGAGTACAATTTTCTACACTACAAATAGGTAAATTACTTTTGAACGCTTTTCCATGTGTGAACATAAATGGTGGAGGGATATTTGTCACATGATGACAAGTTTAGATTCTTATCCATGTGAAAAGATTTAATGACTAGGATACGATTAAATAGATGATGATTGAGGATAGTGTGGATTCAAATATGATGAAAAATAGTAAAGAAGATTAATTAGTCTAAATCAATTAATTAAATAGGTATTAATCAATTGATTTATTAAGAAAATTTAGGAGAGAAGACTAAAGTTAATTAAATAGTTTGTTCAATTAAATTGAGAAATAAAGGTGAACATTAAACTTAATTAAGTAATGATAGATTAATTAATTGAGCATGATAGAGTAAAATAAAATGTGATCATGTATCAACAAATTTAAGTATATAGATCTAATCAAATAAGAACTTTTGAAAAATTTGCAATTGAAATGAATTTCATTAAACTTTTCATGACTTTCCATGTATGAACATAAAGGGTGGAGGGATACTTGCCACATGATGACAAGCTTAGATTCTTATCCATGTGAAAGGATTTAGTGGCTAGAATTATTTTAAATGGATAAGGATTGAGGATTGTGTGGATTCAAATATTATGGAAAATGGTAAAAAAGATTAATTAGCCTAAATCAGTTAATTAAATAAGTATTAATTAATTGATTTAACAAAAAGATTTGGGAGAAATAATTTATTCAATTAAATTGAGAAATAAAGGGTAACGTTAAACTTAATTAAGTAATTGTAGATAGATTAATTCATCATGATAGAGTAATTCATCGTGATAGAGTAAAATAAAATGTGATCACGTATGAACAAATTTAAGTATATAGAACTAATCAAATAAGAACTTTGGAAAAATTCGTAAGTGAAAAGAATTTCATTGTACTTTTAATTATCATGTACAACTTCACTTTCCACTTTCTTCATAAATTCATGCAAACACTGAACACACGCTATTAACAAGGAGTATTGGACGAACAGCAATGAGATCGACGAGATGGACGAGAGGGTATTGGAGGCCTGCCAAAGATATCAAGATGAAGAAACTTGTGGCTCAATATGGTCCTCAGAAATAGAATCTCATTACAGACAAACGGTACACATGGCCTTCACCGTATCTTGTTTCTCTTCAACAAAGAAGAAAAACCAATACGGTAGAAAACAATAGTTGCCGCTTGAGAATTACGGACCATTATCATTTAAGGGGGACAGCGGTAGAGCTTGCAGATCTGGCTTGGGGATGCATACAAATTCCGTTACCGGCATAAAAAATAATAAAACATAATTACAGATCACTACTAGCGCTGCCTTATGCAAAAATGCAGCTGTGGCTCAGCAACGCTCTAAGAATCAACGCCTGCGAGCCGCTTTGGAAGAATATGTAAACGTCATCGATGAGATTCGGGCTTTTTCCTGCTCAAGACAACTTTTGCCAGATCTGCCAGTGGCAGCAGAGTAAAGAAAATGACTGCTAAAACAAACGTTACATAACCTCCAACGTCACACAACTCACAGCTCACAGGTCACAAAGCATTAATGCTTAATGCTTATAGCCTACAACTGACAAAAACTACAGATGAATCATAGTATACGTAATTGACAATCAAATCCACAGCCTCACACTTTTAGAAAGCTTTGATGCCATGATATGAAACATAAAATACAGAAATAAATAAATCAGAGCTTATCGCTGTTGATTGGAGCACACAGATAATATGATTTTTATTCAATTTATATAAATACATATCAGTAATTCGACATAGTAAGTAGGATAGAGCTCGGTCGAAATTTATTATAGATGGGTGGTGGTGAGCTGATTGGAAACCGGCTGCTCTGTGCCGGCAGACTTGTCTAATTAATTAATTTATTCTAACAATAATAACTACATCTCGGACAGGGCTTGTGCACGGTTAGTAATCAGACTCGTTTTCCCCAAGACCACTGTAGAGAGATTATATGGATACATAACAGAAGAGTTTCCACTCCAGATCTGCTCTGAGAACAGTTTATAAAGCTTTTGAGTACCATGAGATCCATCCCAGAACACATGTGTGCTTATATTGCTGCAAAACGTATTCTGTGGATTAG
>VDFB02270651.1:303717968-303738956 GCA_007258455.2 Sequoia sempervirens | reverse complement strand
AAAATTACTCCTCCACCTACTGAAAAATTGTCAGGATTTAGTTTCTATCTGTTGGGATCCAAAATCTAAAAAAAGAAAACTATTAGTCCTAAGGTGGGACACATTTTCCATAGGTGGCAAGTCAATCCTCTCCCAAATTTCTAAAAAATCATGAGACAACTCTGCAACACCAAATCTAGAAAAGTTTTCTTGCCATGTTGTCGAAGTTAGTTCTGCAGAAAATGGACAAATAACTCTGATCTCCAAGCTTTAATTTGACTCAAGTTGACTTGAAGCACCTAATTGACTTGGAAATCAATCTTCAACACCTAATAACCTGTCAAATCTACATACAAAGAGCTGCAAAGAAACATGCAATAGGGGGAAAATGATTGAGGGTTAGTGAATAGGGTTTTTCCTTGGTCAAACCTAACTTTTGGTAATTAAACCCTTGAAAGGATAATTAAATGAAAGAGAAAGATAAAATAATAACATGAAAATTCCATCAACTTACCTAACCCTTGATAATGCAAGCCTAAAGTAATGTCAATGGTTGCTTCAAAGTGCTTGAATAGTGCTTGGAAAGATGATGCAAAATTATTTAATGCTTGAAATGTGAGATTGAATGCTTAAATGAGTGAGGAGATGTAAAATGAGGTGAATTTCACTTATTTATACAATTCTTGTGCCTTTGTATCCATTCATACCTCATCATAGGCTGACATCAAGTGATTTTGAATAAAATCCTAATAGGAAATTTGAAATATTTTGAATTTGGGGCCAAGGGGGACTCATTCGCCACCCATGGTGAATGGGTCCCACCTTAGACCTAAAAACATGTGTCAAGAAAAATGTTGTATTTAATGTTATTTTTCAAGATAACATTAAAAAATACACTTAATTACAACTTATGTGAGCATAAAGAGATCAAATAAAACATGAGAAGGGTGTAAATAGTCAAAATATTCCTAGAAGAGCATGAAAGATTGTTATGTAAGACTTTATAACACTTCAAAATAGGGCATTTTGATGAGTGAAAAGGTGGTTTTTAGGTAAATTTCATTAAATGGAGTCTAGAAGAAAGTAGAAATTCCTTACAAAACTTCACAACACCTTCATAAGATGTCATTCTTTGAGTTTTAGTACCTAAATAAGAATGTTCAATCCATGTTATGACATAAAATCAAAGCAACATAGTTCCAACACCATGAAATAAGACCTAAAAGGCCATGAAAATGAAAAGGGGCCATTATTATATGGAACACCCATGTGTGTGTTGTGTTGTGAGCTTATTATGCTTTCATGTGTTGTTTTGGTGATATCCTTATTGTAAATCTCATATTATAAATGAAAAAGAATTAAAAACTATGCATCTTTTATCTTAGATTAGCATTAGGAAGCATTTTCAAGTACCTTCCTCCCTTTCAAAGGGGAGAGAGAGTTTTGAGAGTCGAGAATATGAAGGATGCTTTATTGATTGCAAATAAATAGGAGGAAGAGTGTAAAGGGGATGTTTGATCCTTGATTCTCGAAATGTCGATACTTACCTCTTACCATAACAACTGGTAAGAGGCAATGGGGGAGACTAAGGGCCTCGATGTCCAAAAAATAAACACTAAGTTAATTTTCTAGAAGCACATTGGGGGTTGAGGATAATGACTACCTCTTACCTTAACAAAGGTAAGAGGTAAGATCAAAGGTTGAAGCCTGATCCTCAAAAAATCAACACTTATTCATTTTTTTGAAGGAGAGGATTAGGGTAACGAAGAGAGAATGAAAAGAAAGTTGTAGAGGGAAAGGATTAAGCCCGATCAATGAAACTAGAAAAGCTAAGGAGATAAATGTAAATAATGGGAGAAGGATACTAGGGTGATAGAATAGGGATACAAGGAAGTAGGGAAGCAAAAACTTGAAGGCCCAAAACCATAGCACTTAACTACTTTTGGGGTCTGAAAATGGATTTTAAAACAAGGGAATTTCACAACTTATAGATGCTCTTGAGCATGATGCACATTAGTACCTCTCACATTAGTTATAACTAATGTGCATCATAGGGGGAGTGACACAAGTTAAAAAATACTGCCACCACTTTGCACTTGTTCCTACATTTTTATATTAGTGGAGGAATTTATTTCAGGGACACGTGCATAGCACATCCTAATATGATTCATGCATTAGGAATCTATAAAAACATTATGGTTCTTGAGTTCTTGTAAATGTAACATCTACCAACTCTTTGCCTCCATTTATACATTCAAACTTCATTCTATCACTCTCTCATGATGATTCTTTCACTCTCAAGATCAATCTCTCTCATTCTAACACTTCTTGATAATTCTCACAATATTCTTGCTTCTCTACAACTCTTTCTTGTAGCTACCAACTTTATACTTGGTATCTATATCTTCTCTTTGGTTCAACACCACTATCACTATAGGTTTATGGAGCTCTACCACCTTGGCATGGTGGTGTCATTGTCTTCTTTCCTTTATTGGCCTTGAATTCTTATAATAGGGAAGGTAATATTATGTCTTATCATTTATTTGCATCCTTATACTCATAGGGTAGCATTCAGGTTGTCATTTATCTCTACTTGTATCATTTATATTCCCTCCTTTATCATTTTTCCCCATATCATTGCATACTGTTTGTCCATGGAGGTGTTACACTAAAACAGGGGTCTGATTGAAGCATACCTCAAAACATAAGAAAGCACTTTTTCTATTTCTATGTGTGTAGGTGTAGGTTCATCAACTTGGGCCTAGTTTGAGAACTAGAATGTATGTAAGTTGGAATTCTCTTCACTTATTCATCATTACATCATCAGAATATCCTTTATAGTATTCTTTTTATTGTACTTCACATCTCTATAGTTTCCTTTTAAAATATAAAACTAGCAAACTTGAGTCATTAGAAGATTTAGTGAGTTTTTAACTATTGTTTGATTCTTTGTTTTTATAGGATTCTGATGTGTCCTTGAGACTCCAGAGCGCCGCGCTAAAGCCTAGATCCCACACTATCATCAATAGAAAAAGAGCTATCTTGTTTATAGTTTGAGACCCTTGTCCTGTCACCTATTTTTTGAAATCATTTGTCACTAGAAGAACTAAAACAAAGTTCTATTTTCCCTTTATTTTTAGTCTATCTCACCCCTCTTAAGCTATCAAATTTTTTTATGTAGTTTAGAGTATTTCATTCCTTAGGGATCTCCCATGACTTGGAGCCTTGGGGGTGATGAACCCCCCCACCCACTCTACAAGTAGAACACATAATTGAGTAATAAATGGTGTGATAATCCTAGCTCATGTAGTTATAGCCATAAAAATTGACTAAAATCCATAGTATGAAGGAACTACATAATGTAATTTAATAATTTGCATCTTTTCCATCACCACATAAAATATTGCTAATATATCACCACTACCTTTTAAAAATAATTGCATAACACATCACATATATGAAAGTGGGGTCAACTATACTAGATCATATGTTTGACCAAAATTAGTTTTTAGTTAGAAATACTTAAATTTAGATGTTTTGATAATTTGGTCAAAATTATGACACAACTTTGTAATTTTACAATTATAGCATTTGTATGGCTTAATTTTTGTAGAATATACGAGGGATATTCCTTCATCGTATCTTGAATCAAACTTTCCTAACTTTTCTTCATCTCTTTTGATATAGAATTTTCTTCCAAACACTAAAATATTTCACACTAGGAGGTTTTTCATACAATAGCTCATAAGGAGTCTTTGAACTATTCACTCTTTCTTGTCCTCTATTAAGTATGTATACTACAATATGAATAGATTCTCTCCCATATACACTTGATCATTTTTATTCCTTCATCATGGTTCTTGCTACTTCTTGAAGTATCCTATTCTTTTTGTCCACAATACTATTTTGTTGAGGATTCCTATGAGTTAACAAATGTATTTTTCATCACATGCTCTTCAAACAAAATATTAAACTCTTTTGAAGTAAACTCACCACCTTTGTTAGACCTGAAGCATTTTATTTTGAAATCTATTTCATTATCAACCATGGATTTAAATGGTTTAAACATATCTATAGCTTTTGATTTTTCTTTGAGAAATGTCACCCAATTCCTTTTGGAAAAAAAATCTATCAATAAAATAAAATGCATGTATGCACCAACTCCAAAGGTCTGGTAATAGAGTATTCTTTGGTTCTAAACCTCTTCTTTGCATTCTTTCCAAATTGACACTCATTGTAGATTGCATTCATCGGCTTTGTAATCCTTTACAAATATCTCACAACATTAGTAGAACCACTCTTCACTAAGATATCAAAAATGATATGACACATTCTTCTATGCCATGTCCAATTTTCATTAATTTATGACATAAAGAATTTAGCACCACCACCTTTGAGTTCATAAGAACTATCTTCTATACTTGTTCCTACAACAACCAAATTTTTGGAGCTTTCCTTTTTGATCTTACAACCATCATCCTAAAAAACCAAATTGTATCCTCTGGTATACATTTACACTACATTGAGAATATTATGCTGGAGATCCTTGACATAGGGAACATCATCTATTTTCTCCTTGCCATAAAAACTAATTGAACATTTTTACATATCTTAGTAGATGTATCATCACCAAACTTAACAAGACCACCATCATAATTTTGAAGTTTAACAATCTTACTCTTATCATCTATCATATGATTTGAGCAACTAATGTTAATTATCTAGTAGTTTCTCTCCTCTCTTGCATGGAAATAAGTCAACATAGTTCCTTTAATATAGCAACCTATTTTTAGAGAAATTTCCTTCACATGTATTCCAAGATTAGTAGAATTAGTTCCAAGATTAAGAGCCGTGAACAAAAATTTGACACTATGATCATCAAGATAGTTTAATTCCCCATCATCGGATACACAATTATCTTTTTCAACATAATAGCTCTTCTTGATAGATTTACCTTTATGATCCTTCAGTTTGTCATTTGAAACTTTGATTGGATATTTATAAGCATGATGACCTATCTTTCTATAATTGAAATTCTTAAAGGGAAACTTACCTCTATATTTTCTAGTCCCCTTTTTCAATCTCCTTGCAAAATTTTATTACAAATCGTCAATATCATCCAGATATTATTCATCATCCTTCTCTACCTTGCTAACTTTATAAGAAGTTTCTTTACTTACAACATCCTTACCAAAATCTCTCAATTCAAAAGAAATTAAAGAACCAACCATTTAATTTCTAGAATATTGATCAAAATTATGAGGTTCCTAAATAGTAGAAACTTTAAAACTATAAGACTTAGGAAGAGTTCTTAATACTTTTTCCACAACTTCGCATTCTTCCAACTTACCACCAAGACCATTGATGGCATTGAAAAATTCATCTACTTTGACCATGTAGGTTGTAACATCTTCATCTTCAAACACCCTCAAGGTTTTAAATTTGGCTTTATATTTCTGTATCTTTGCTTGCTTGACCTTATCATCTCTTTCATAAGTGCTCTGCAACTTTACCCAAACTCTTTAAAAAAATTAAGGCTTGTCAACTTTCCAAGTTCAAAATCAAAAAGACCACTCAAGATAGAATTTCTCTCTTTCCCATTATTCTCATAATATATGACCTCATCATCATTTGTTAGACTAGCAACAAGCATAGTATATCTAGTTTTATTTTAATTCTAGACATTGAACCCTACAGAGACAAGAAATGATTCCATCATGGATTTCTAGTAAGCATAGTTCATTCCATCAAACATATGAGCTTCAAAATCCTTATTGTATGCCATCTGGATGTACCTCAAGAAGTTAAAATTCTTTCAATGAACCACAACTTTGATACAAATTGTTACACACATAGGGAATTTGAGGGAGGGGTGAATTATTCATACATTAAAACATTCAATCACTCATTAAATTTAAAAACCTTATCAACTTTTAAACCATTATTAAGCATTAGTAGAATGTAAACATATGAAACATAAACACATTAAACACCATACACAATAGAACACCATATTTACATGGAAAACCCTAATCAGGAAAAAAATGAGGATTATCTCTCTCTCTTACACACACACACACACATATATATGAATAGAAACACCAAATACAATAGGCTCATTATTGGAAGGGATCACCACCTAGAAGATAAGAATGACTTGTTTCTAGGGGATCACTTCCCAAAGGACTCACTATTTCAAATAGAAAGAAGATAAAATAAACTATTACAAAGAGATTCACTATCTCAAAGTAATAGGAAAAATCCACCACTACAACTTTTCACCATCCACAACCTTTTCCTTGGTAACTCCAACAACTTCAACCACATTAAAAATGTAGACAACTTCTACTCACTACATTTGAATTCATAGGCACTTAATATCACACTCAAATCACCACACTTGATCACATTCATATCTCACAACTCATTACCTACGTCTCCAACAATTCACCTTGCTTTTATACCATCCCCAATCTAAACAATATTAATTATGTTGGCCTTAGTGAAATATATGCATCTCAAACATGTAACCACCAAATAGGTCAACACCACACACTTTTGCAAAGGAAAAAAGTGAAGGAAACGTACACTATGGGTTAACAATGACCCAAATCTACTCCAACATTCTTTTCCCAAAATCCATAGTCCATGATGCACTTCCACACATAGCCCTAACACAAAAGGCTAAAAAACCCTAAATTAAACACCAAAAAGCAATCAACTTCACACTTCATTAGGCCTAGAAGCATCCTACAAACCACATGACAACACCATACAACACACTATAATATTGTAACATCAATATACGACCTTGTAACACTACTACAACCACCTGAAACAAAGAATACTATCATCCTATGTATTTTGATGCACTAACAAGAGAGTTAAAATTGCAGAGAAACTCAATACTTAGTATAGAAAGGGGAGATAGATACAAACAATATTATGACATTTACAAATCTACAAGATAAGAAACATCAATGTAGAGAAATGTGGAGAAATTTCATTTAAAACTCCCAAATAACCTTCTTCACTGTTAGAGTAAAGTAATTATTTAACTTTACTCTCCTCTTAAGACTTCACTTTATGCACATATATTAGTCATTTAATAATTAATATTAATTATTAAATGTACTCTCCTTAGGGTTAGGTTTTCCTTTCCGTTTTGATCTCCTTTTATAAGGATTGATCTCTTGTATTCTATTCTCTTCTTGATGTTCTTTTTTCAATCTGATAATACATTCTTGCATATTGTGAGAGCAAAACCCTTGTTTTGTTTCCTACAGATTTCTTCCTTGTGACAGGCTTTTGCATGCAGGTTTCTTAGGCTTAATAGATTGTTTTTCATCAAATCTTACATGGTATCAGAGCTAGATCTACTGTAGCTTGTTCATGTTTGAAGAAAAAAGGGAGCAAGGGTTTGAAAAAAGAAATTTGGGATTCTTTGGCTAATTTGAGAGGTTCTAGGTGTAGTTTTCAGATCTGGTATTCCTTGCCCAACAATTTTTTTCTTTCTTTTTAGCATTTTTTACAAGCGCATGCATCAGATCTAGCATTTTTTTAGCATTTTTTACAAGTGCATGCATCAAATCTGGCATTTTTTTAGGTGTCCTTCTCTGTGTTGTTCACAGTGGTGTCCTTCCTGGTATCATTTACTAGTCTTGCACCTTATTCCTCTGAATGCCGAGCATGAGCCAATGTTTGCATTGGCAGATCTAAAATGGTAGAACTTCAAACCCCCGTGGGCACCGTACTTTGACTTGAAAGTTTTTTTACCGACGATTGCTATCCAGATCTGCAGTATATTTCATCAGTAAACTCTTTAGGTACATAGAGATTTGTCTCAACCAATTACTACTTTCTATTGCTTTTTGGCTTTCAGTTTGTACTGGGGATTGGATTTTTGCATTGTGGAGGGGTGTTTTCTCTTGCTTTCTGTCATTTCCATCAGAAAACCAGAATCTACAAACACCAAAACAAAACAAACAAACCCCTTCTGCATCTTCTATCTAGTTCTGAAAGACCACTAAATAATAATTAAAAAAATTCAGAGCAGTTGAGGCACAATTCACAGGATGGCTGACAGATCTATTGAACCTCTCACATTGCATAATTATCACACTTGGAAGGGTCACATGATGACTCTTCTCCAGTCTCGAGGGTTATGGTCTTGTTTAGATGAGGTTCAACCTCAGTTGACTCGCGCCTTTGAGGTTATGCAGCGCAGGAACAATATGGATTAGGCTATGGGATTGATGGCTTTACACATTTTTCACAGTCTCCTATTTCATCTTGATGGTTGTCTCACTCCTCGAGCCATTTGGACAAGGTTTGATGGACTTTTTGGTACTGTCAATCAATTCAGAGCTTTCCAACTTGAGGCCGAGTTAACTTCTTTGGTACCTAATTCGTTTCCCTCCATTGAGTACTTTTTGATGAAGTTCAAATAGCAAAGATCTATCTTGCAGGGTTGTGGAAAAGTTAAGACTGATAAAGAGTGCATCCTCCTAATTCTCTCCAAGCTTCGGGGTCCATTTCAGATCTTCTCTTCAACCTTCTATTCCACCATGGATGCCTTGGGTGCTCGACATGTCATGCCTTCTTTTGAGGTCTTTTGTGATTGTCTAACTTGTGAGCAAGCCAAGCTCAAGCAGTTGGATTCACTTTTAGGTTCATAGAACCAAGCATTGGTAGCCCAGTCCTCCAAAGGAAAACAAAAGCAAAAATCAAAGCCTAAGAAAGATTCAGGGGCCAGTGAGAATCCCTCCAAGCCACCACCTAAGTCTAATTCAAAACCACAGTTGAATTCTACACAAGGAAAATCTTCAAATTCTGGTGAGTCTTCCTCCAAGACTAAGAAGAAATCTGGAGATCCTTGCAATTTTTGTGGCAAGGAACGACATCCAGTTTCCAGGTGTTGGAAATGTTTAGAGGCTTCAAAGGAATCCATGCAACAACATAATATCAGTGCACCTCAGCCTCCTTCATAGCCCACACGGAAAGGTCATGCTCTTTCTGTAAAAGCATTGTCCTCAGAATCCACTTGGATTCTAGATTCTAGTGCCTCTCACCATATGACACACACAGAGGATTTGGTCACTGCTCTTGCCCCTATAGGCACTAAACATATTGCAGTTGGTGACTTAGCACAACTTTAAGTTCAGGGTTCAGGTACTATTTCATTGGATGGTGGTTGTCTACAGGATGTGCTTCTGGTTCCTAACATTTCGACAAACCTTCTATCTATTTATCAGATTTTCCACTCTGGCTCTGGTAAGACAGTTGAGTTCTCACCACATGATGTGGTTATTCAAGACCTTCATGATCCTGACTTGGTTGTGGCTACTGGGAGTGTGGATTCTACATCATGTTTATACAGATTTGATGGCTTTGAGAGTTCAGACATTGTTGGTTCCTCTTTTATAGCACATGCAGATTCAGTGAGCAGGATTTGGCCATGTCAATTACAGATATCTACAACAAATGAGTACTCAGGCACTTGTGATTGGGCTCCCACAGATTTCTTGTACTGATGGTGTATGTCAAGGTTGTGTTCTTGCCAAACATCATCGAGATCTTTTTCCTAAGGGTTGAGCCACTCATGCTAGGGCACCCCTAGAGTTGGTACACAGTGATCTTATGTCCTTTCTGACTCCTTCCTTTTCAAGGGCCCACTATGTGCTCACTTTTATTGATGAATTCTCTAGACGTACATGGGTGTACTTTCTTAAGTACAAGTCTGATGTCTTTGACTCATAAAGGATTTTTAAGACATTTGTGGAGAAGCAATCTGGACTTTCTATCAGGAGGATATGCACAGATAATGGGGGGGAATATGTTAATCAGGCTTTTACAAATTTTTTCACTGAGCATGGTTTATAGCATCAGTTTACAGTCCCTTACACCCCTCAGGTGAATGGTGTCGCTGAGAGAAAGAACAGAACCTTGCGAGAGATGGAAAATTGTATGATACAGTCTCAAGCTATGAGTTCTTCATTATGGGCTAAGGCAGTCAATTGTGCCAATTATATTTAGAATCAGATGCCTCATAAGGGATTGTGACATATAACTCCTGAGCAGGCTTGGACCCATGTCAAGCCTGATGTTTCTACATTCTGAGTTTTTGGTAGTGATGCTTGGGCATTTATTCTTGATGCTCAGTAGAAAGCCATGGAGAGGAAGAGCTGACCACTCATATTCGTTGGCTACTGTGAGGATGTTAAGGTGTATAGGTTGTTTGATCCTGATTCTAGAGAGGTCTTGTTTTGATGGGATGTCCAGTTTGATGAGTGCTATCCTCAGATGGATTCTCCATCACCAGCTTCTCCCTCATTGCCTACTCCTCCCTCTTCATCTCTTGAGGATTACTTATCTCTTGAGGATGATGTAGATGTTGATCCACCATCTCCACCACCACCAGTTGCTCCATCATTACCTAGGTGGGCCTGTGTCACTGTTGATGCAGCTAGTTCTTTGGCAGGTGATCCTTCAAATACTTGTTGTACTTGTGCTCAGACATCTGGTTCTATTCTTTTGAGTCATGCCATTTCGGATGATCCTCAAAAATTTTTAGAGGTGACAGGTCACCTTGAGTGGGATAGGACCATGGATAAGGAGTACTCTTCTTTGATGAAGAATCATACTTGGGATCTTTGTCCTCTTCCTAACAGAAGAAAGTTGGTTTGGTGCAAGTGGGTGTACCGTACCAAGTATGTTGCAGATGGTTCTATTGATAAGTATAAGGCATGTCTTGTTGCGAAGGGGTTTACTTAGGTAGAGGGTATTGACTACTCCGAGACCTTTGCTCCTGTCGCCAAGATGAATTCTATACACCTGGTACTTTCACTTGCAGCTTCACAGGGATGGACAGTGTTTTAGATGGATGTGAAGAGTTCCTTCTTGCATGGAGACCTACATGAGATCTATATGGAGCAGCCTCAAGGATTTGTGTAGGACACTTCTTTGGTTTGCAGACTTTGACATTCATTGTATGATCTCAAACAAGCCTCTTGAGCTTGGTATGAGAAGATGGACTCTTTCTTGCTTTACTCTCACTTCACACGCTATCATTCCAATCACACAATGTATATTCAGCATCAGGAGGGTGATCTTTTGATTCTTTTGCTATATGTAGATGATCTCATCCTTAGAGGTAGCTCATCCTCCATGATTCAGAGTGTTTAGAGATCTTTGATGGAGCAGTTTGAGATGACAGATCTTGGTCTCCTACACTTCTTTTTGGGTCTTCAGGTTATTCAGTCTTCACATGGGATTTCCATATTTTAGGAAAAGTATGCTCTTTTTATGCTTCAGTGATTTGGCATGCTTGATTGCAAGTCTGCCTCCACTCCATTTCAGCCAGGTCTTGTTTTGTCTTCCACTTGCTCTACTCCTTTAGTAGACCCCACTTTATACAGGAAGTTGGTTGGCAGTTTGTTGTACTTGACACATTCTTGTCCTGATCTTTCCTTTGTGGTTGGCCCTGTCTCTTAGTTTTCCCATGACCCTTATGAAAGCCATTGGCAAGCAGCCAAACATATTTTGAGGTACATTCAGGGCACCACTTATCATAGCATTTACTACACTTCAAGATCCCCTCACATCATTGGCTTCACTAACTCCAATTCAGCTAGTGATGTCACCGATCAGAAGTCTACTTCTAGCTTTGCTTTTTACCTTGGTTCTAGTCCTATCACATGGTCTTGCAAGAAGCAGTCTGCTATTGCATTATCATCTACAGAGGCTGAGTACTGTGCAGCAGTGTTAGCTAGTCAAGAGGTTTTATGGCTTTGGCAGTTGATGACAAAGTTTGGGTTTCCTCTAGATAGTCCCACTATTCTTTGGTGTGACAATTAGAGTGCCATTCACATTTCACGCAACCCAGTGGAGCATTAGCAGACAAAGCACATTGAAATCCACATGCACTTCATCAGGCAGTTGATTCAGGATGGTTCTCTCATCTTGGAGTACATTCCTATAGAGGAGCAGGTTGCAGACATCTTCACTAAACCTTTGGCATCTCCGTGCTATCTTCAGTTGTGCTCCATGCTTGGGGTGAAGGAAGTTTTCCTTGGGGGGTCTCAGTGAGGCCTTCCTTCATGGTTTTTTAGCATGTTTCTTTATCTCTTTTTAGAGAGGATTTTTTTCCCACTAGGTTTTCTCCTTTACTCCACTTTATAGAGATTTTGTTGTATTTGGGTACCTGATCAGGCCATGTTGTTGAGACCCTCTATTGCATTGTAGTTCATTTGCTTTCTTTTGCATTGTTTGTAGCTGCATTGTATCTCATCTTAAGGGGGTGTGTTAGAGTAAAGTAATTATTTAACTTTACTCTCCTCTTAAGACTTCACTTTATGCACATATATTAGTCATTTCATAATTAATATTAATTATTAAATGCACTCTCCTTAGGGTTAGGTTTTCCTTCTTTTTTTTTATCTCCTTTTATAAGGATTGATCTCTTGTATTGTATTTTCTTCTTGATGTTCTTTTTTCAATCTGATAATACATTCTTGCATATTATCAGAGAAAAACCCTTGTTTTGTTTCCTACAGATTTCTTCCTTGTGACAGGTTTTTGCATGCAGGTTTCTTGGGCTTAATAGATTTGTTTTTCATCAAATCTTACATTCACAAGCAACACACTGCCAAACTCAACATTAGTTTCCACATGATATAAACCCTAAAACTCTAGATATAACACTTTTGAACACATCTTATCATCATTTCCAATCTACACAAGAAAATATTCAACTATAAAGAAATGTAGAGCATAGCCCAAAACACACCTTTGTCACCTTGCACACTATCTTATTCAAATTTTCTCAAAAGCACTTGGAAACCAAGTGAACCAACTACATCAAAAACACCAAAAATATCTCCTCAACATATCTACAACATTTGCAACACCTAATCAATGCCACAAATACTTCTAAATGTGACCACACTAGAGGTAAACAACACATATGACAACATAGTGCAACATTCTCTAATAACTCCAAAAATCTGCTCACCAGGGGTTGACATCAATGTGATATAAAAAAAAGACATCCACACTAGGGATTGACATTAATGACAACAACAATAACAACACCTTCAATCTCCAACAATCTCACCAGCTTGTGAATAAGATATTTTTGTGCAAGAAGATTCATTCATTGAAAATCATGAGAATCATATTTGTTTCTCCCTTGGCCTCTCTTACTCTAGAAGATATTGTGTCACAATAGAATACAATTATTCATACATTTCTTTCAAAAGGTAGTAAGATAGATTTCATGGATGAAGATGCTAAATTAGCATTAGATCCCCCATCAATAGAATATTTTTAACAAGTAATTAACACAATTTAGGTTACAAAAAAAAATTGATAATAGGATCTCCTTTAATTATTGGACCTCATAAAAATAGTCTAATTATTGGACTTCCTAAAAATCCTCTAATTATTGGACCTCCTAAATAACCTCTTATTATAGGACCTCCTAAACCTCTTGCCCATATCCTAAACTTTGCAAAACAACTCACTAGTAATCATGTATTGTAGAAACCAAATTATTACATAGTTTATCACACATATAACACTATAAATAATAAGAAAGGAAAGAAAACACTAATATCCATCCCATTACCTTAACCATACCTTCCACTGTCACCTAATATTCCTCATCATAGTGGTAAAGAATACAATATTGTTCAACAACTTTGCAATAATATAGAAAATATCTCTCTTTGGGACTTGCTTTAAGCATCAACTACATATTATAGGATTCTCCAAGAGGCTTTGTAGAAGATTGATGTAGATACTATGTTTGATTGTATGCAAGTTACAAAGTTGTATATTAAATTATCTCAACATGAATTAACCTTGCTTGAGATAAAAAACAAACATGAAGCTTGAATGATAATGGTGGTCCTTAATAAATTTGGAGTTAGTGTACTCTCATAGATAATGGATTGGGTATTAATTTTTATAGTATTGATGTTCTAGATAGAATTGGGAGAAAAGAATCATATAGAACCTAACAATCTTTCTATTTGTGGCTTTTGAAATTATTAGTAAGAAATAATCAGGGATGGTCACAATATCCATTAGGTAGAACCTATTTTTTTACAAATACTTGTCCATATTATGTTGCAACCTATTTCATATAATCTTCTCCTATGTAGATCATGGATTCATTCCATGAACGGAGTCATAACTACTCTTCACCATGAGATGAAGTATGAATATAATAACAAGATATATATATATATATATATAGTTAAAGTAGATTCAAAAAGCATTAATTCATAGGTTGAAGATGATCATAGCACTTCCAACTGCCTTAATACACTGATTACAACTACAAAGGTAGAGCCTATACATTTTGATGATAATCATGATTTTTCTTCATATGTAACAAATCTTCTAGATGATTATTGGGTTTCATTCTATTTTATACCCTCCTTCATGGGAGAGTACAAAATCTCATATTCCAAACCTAAAGAGTATTTTTTTTATCTAATTGACATCAATAAATACAAAAATATTACCCCATGATGGTGATGGGGGATCTCTAAATTTTGTCCATCATGTGTGGAAGATTCCTAACTTTAAAAAACTTCAAAAATATTTATGTGCTCGCCAAATAATAACTTCTCTCATGAGCATGTAGATACAATTTCTTCATCCAAGTTGGAAGGATGTTATAGGCTTGGATACAAGTTTCTTTCTAAAAAAGGATATAATTAAAACACAAAATAAAAATATAGGGATCAATGGAAGTCTATAATATACTTTTCTAAATAGGGTTTAAGTTTCCAACCTTCATTCCCATCTTCATCTAACACATCAATATATATTGTATTTATGACATCTTGTGGTGAGTGAGAAATATTTTTATCACAAGAGAAAGGAATCAATCGTACTACTAAGCAAGAGTATATCTTGTAAGGGCTTCTCAAAGCTCATTTGATTACTCTTCATAGGAAAACACAAAATAAATTTCAAAGCAATAACTCATTTTTTTCCATATCATCGAGTGCATGGTCATTCGAATAATGAATGTCAAGCCTTTAGTAATGAAATATAGAATCTTACTTATTATGGTGATATTTCATGTGTTGATGCACCTAATCACAATGAAAAATAATTATCTTTATTTTATTGTGTTTCTCCTCACTATGTGGCATTTTTAGCTTCATCAAGTTTGCTCATTTCCATTCATGGTGCTACAATATTAAGTGTAACTATTTTCATTCATGGTAGAAATAGTATATAATTTTGTATTGTTTTCTTTGTCTCTACACTTGGGGGAAAGGATAACTAGTTGTCAAGGTGTACATATTATTTTCATGGATACTCTCTTCCCATTTTTCTTTCTTAAAAATAATAATAGAGAAAGTATGTTGACATTTTATGGAGGGGCATATATATTACTCCTATCAATTTCATACATGTCTTATGATATTTTAACTATTTACATACCCCTTGTTGGTGGTGGTGGTGTTTATAACACCCCCTAAGGTGTGGTTATCAACTCATCCCTTATATCATTAATCATTTGTTTGTCCCATATAGCATTAAACTTTTTGCACCCCCTGAGATGATTTTGGTGCACTCATTGAAGCATGGTTTGCATAGTCGTAGAATAATGGAGTTCTTTGGTCTGTGAGTTTAGAGAACCTTTACCATGGTGACCTAGCACAACACAACTTCCTTACTAGTGGAGCCATATGTTTCATGAGATACCTAACATAACACAACTCACTAGCCTTGTGAAACCCATCATATTACATGGACAACTAGCATAACACAACCTATTAGCTAGTGGATGTATCTAGCTCATGAGTGATTTAACATCCTTATGATGACATCATTTTATTTATAAAACACATTAAATGGATGATGTTTTATATTTGAGAGCAATTAAAGGTTGGGGTCTCTTTACCTTACAAACTTGAATTCTATTAGTGCTAACCTTTTGGTTTTTTTTGTCATTATTTTTATCTTATGTGTGTTCATCATGTTTGCATTGTTTTTGTTGTTCATGTTATGTTTGCATTATGTTGTGTTATGTGTCTTCATTTATAATGCTTTTTATTTATCATATTATCTTTAACTTCAAATGTGTGCTCCTTTGTCCTCACATTGGTTTTCCATAGGATATTGAATCCTAAGGGCTTGTGGATTCCCTTAGATTCATTCCCATCCTATCTCTTCAATAGTCAAATAATTGAACCTCTCTTGACATATTCTTGCTTTAGTGTGAGTATGAGTGTAAGTTTATACTCTCACTAAAGTGGGGGTTAATTTTATTTTCATAAAT
The DNA here is from genome assembly GCA_007258455.2 of Sequoia sempervirens. Classification (NCBI taxonomy): domain Eukaryota; kingdom Viridiplantae; phylum Streptophyta; class Pinopsida; order Cupressales; family Cupressaceae; genus Sequoia; species Sequoia sempervirens. The sequence continues at coordinate 303,722,671 of VDFB02270651.1, read as the reverse complement.
TGTCACCCTTTATAACTTTACAAAAAAAAAAATTCTCCCCCCTAAGTGATTGGACCAAATTGTACACCTAATTTCCTAAATTATGCATTCCATGTCCTAGAATTAAATATATACTTGGGTTTTTTAAATATCAAATCTATAAGACCCAAGTATATATTTAATATTTTTCTCTTAGTACTTTAGATCCTAAAAATTGATGGATGAGGACTAGGGAATCCTTGTGTCGTAGTCCCCTTAATATGGCCCAAAAATTCAAAGTGTTCACAGTAACAATTTGATATTTTAAATTCAATTTATGATTGTTGACCATGGAGATTTAATTTTCACTAAATTAGAGCAATTTTATGTGAATACATAGTATTTTCATAATTCTAAGGAATAATAAGGGAACAAGAAAGAACAAGGAAAGAAATGAGAAATTGTTATACCTTAATACTCAATTCAAGAGTTTTCAATAGTAGGGTTTTATAGAATTATTACAACATTTTGTTATCAAAGAATCCTACTAGGTTTTATGTGAGTTTGTTCATGTTTATGCATATATTTTGTTTGTGAGGACTAACACTTGTAGGTATTCAATCCAAATTGTAATCAAGAATTGAAATGATGTGCATGAATTCAGTCCTTCAAGGGTATAAAATTTGAATGGTGAGTTTTAGTGAGTTGTTGATCATCATTCATTTATTATTTAGCCTCTATATCACAAAAGGATAATCTCTACTTATCACCATTTTTTCCATTATGGAGGTGGGAACACCAACGCGAGGTTTGACTAAGACAAGGCCCTAAATAACAGAACCCTTCCTCTCCTTTTGAATGTGTAAGTACAAATCTTAAGAGTATTGAAGGAATACTTGAAGACTAGGGACCTAGGGATTATAAAATCATATTTTAATTTTAGAAACCCGTATTAGGGCATTAATGCACCCTGGTCCAACAAAGGAAGCCTCAAAACTTAAATGTCAAGTACGTAGATTTTTGTCCTCCTTAGATCTACTCTCAAAATTTGACTTTAACAAATATCTATTACAAAAAAAAATTGTTTTCATATTAGGTCTTGTAGTTAAATTGCTTTAGTAAATTCAATTTAATTCCAGTCGTCAACTTCCAAGGTATAAAAGGATTAGATATAAGTTTGATTGACTCACTTGTTAGGTTGGATGTCAAATAATTCCCTTGTCAATTTGTATCATAATTTTCTTTGAACGAGGATTGGTCTTAATGATCTAAGAAATAGAACTAGGATCCATTTTTCAATAAAACAAGGATATAAAAATATAAGGGAATGAACACAAATTCATTTCTAGACAAAAGACTAAAATGGTGCACTATAAGTAATAAAATTTCACACCAAAAAATCTGCATACTTTATTGTTATAAGTGTGTATAATCTAATTAGTGTGCAAAGCATTACTATATATGCTTTTGATAAATAAGACTAATATATGTGTAAATAATTACTATATATGTTGGTATTAATAAGACTAATAAAAATAATCATAGTAGACATCCCATCAACATGATGAAACCCTTTATTTTGAGTTGAATTGAACAAAAAGAAAATATCAAAAAGGTTTATCAAAATTTTAGATTGGCACAATGGTAGACACAAAACAAGAGTAATAGACATGCAATGAAACAAGCAATTTCGAAGAAATTGAGAATTTACTTGGTAACAAATTTTATTTGGAAAATAATATGCAAGCCATTTTTTAATTACATTAATAACACACTGCAATGTCTTTGTGATAGGCTTTAATTACAAAGGGAATGATGAGATATTTATAATAGTATTGGTAGTGTATGAGTTCTTAGATAAGTGATTTAAGTAAACTTAGTGGTATGAGAATGATTTTCTATAATATTATTTTTTATTCCATTGAATGTTGGAGCTTGAACCCAAGTAGAAAGTGTCAAAAAGCTTAAATTCATGCTTATTATTGGCTTCATCTTGAAGTAATATAACGAAGGATTTTTTCATGAGTGCTCATTGGTTAACCACTGAGGGAGATTTTTAGGAAGGGATATCCCTTTAACTTAGTTTTTAAAATGTTATCTACAAGAAGACAAAGAAAACTCTCAACAACTAACACATAAAATAAGGGTAAAAGTAAGAAACCCTATATTAAGGATTTCAATAATCCAAAAATACATAGATTAGATGTCATAAATGGTGACACATTCAAAAGTATATAAAAAAAAGTATTTGAAAAAACTCAATGAAACTCACACAAAACCCTAGAGTATTAAGCATGGACATAATGAAATGTCACCCAATTCTACTATACACTTACTCAAAGTCAATTTTGATAAAGAGACATGGGTTGTTTGATTTCCATATCTATGTTGTACCTTCCTAAATAGTAATTTCATTATCTAAAATATATTTGTTTTAGATAAATATTACTTATTCAAGTTAATCAATAATTGAAAGGTGAAGCTTGATTCATATTTAAAACTTTAACAATTACTTTGTAAGAGAAATTAAAAATAATAATAGGTCTCTAATTACATAGCATCTTAGAATCCCCAATTTAAAATATAAATATAATATTACCTTCATTACTCATAAAACTTAAAAGCATAAATAATAAAACTCTAAATTTGTATAAATCTATAACTTATATCATCCTTCATTACTCATAAAACCTAAAAGCATAAATAATTGAATGTATTTTATTCCATTGAATGTTTGATCCTGAACCAAAGTAGAAAGTGTCAAAAAGCTTAAATTCATGCTTATTATTGGCTTCATCTTGAACTAATATAAACAAGGATTTTCTCTTGAGTGCTCATTGGTTAACCACTGAGGGAGATTTTTAGGAAGGGATATCCTTTTAGCTTAGTTTATGATATGTTATATGCAAGAAGATAAAGAAAACTTTCAACAACTAACACATAAAATAAGGGTAAAAGTAAGAAACCCTACATTAAATATTTAAATAATTTAAAATATGTAGATTAGATGTCACCAGTGGTGACACATTCCAAAGTATATAAAAAAAAAAAGTATTTGGAAAAACTCAATGAAATTTAGACAAAACCCTAGAGTGTTTAGAATGGATAGAATGAAATGCCATCCAATTCTACCATACACTTACTCAAAGTCAATTTTGATAAAGAGATACGACCTGTTTAATTTCCATGTCTATGTTCTACCTTTCTAAATAGTAATTTCATTATCTAGAATATATTCGTTTTAGATAAATATTACTTATTCAAATTAATCAATAATTGAAAGGAGAAACTTGATTCATATATTTAGAACTTTAACAATTACTTTATAAGAAACATTAAAAATAACAATATCTCTAATTACATATCATCTTACTCATAAAACGTAAAAGCATAGATAATAAACTTCTAAACTTGTATAAATCAACAACTTATATCATCCTTTAGAAAAAAACACAAAAAGCCATCAAAACCAACTACTTCTATATAGATATTCAATTTATCTTGTTTATATCTCCTACAGCAATTACGTAAAGTAGAGCTTACATAGCTCGAGTTATAGGAGCAGCACTTACAAACGAGAATATATCCCCATTTACAAGATAGCGTGCTCCTTAAGGGAATTGTCTACCTACACGTTGAATTCTGTGTCAATCTGGGAAATTACAAAGAAGTCCAGTCATATTGATCAACAAACATACAAGAAACTTCACGTCGATATTGATTTTAAATTGAGAACCAGTATAAAGTAGCAATTTGGGTGAACAAAACGCTAACAGACCACTTCTCTTTACTCTTTCTATTCCGTCTAAGTATCGGTAATCCTATTTTTATAAAACCCCTTCTACTCTCAGTTTTCTCTGGTCACAAATTTCTCCTGCCTACAGTTCTTGTATTGCAACGAAAGGCGCAATGGAAGGGATTCGGCCATCAATTTTCGTAGTATTGATTATGGTGGCATCAATAACAGCACCTGGAAATTACAGAGCTGTAGCTCAGACTCCGGCGGCTCTGTGTATAACGTCTCTGATAACATTGGCTCCCTGCTCGGGGTATATGACAAGCAATTCCTCTACCATACCTCCATCGCCCAGCTGCTGCAGCGCTCTCTCTTCAGTAGTGCAGAGTAGCGTAGTGTGTTTGTGCCAGTTGTTCATCTCTAACAATCCCCTGGGCATTTCCGTTAATCAAACAAGGGCTCTAGCCTTGCCCAGGGCCTGCAAAATCTCCACCCCGCCGCTCAGTCGATGTCAAGGTAATTTATTTTTAGTAACGTATGTGTAGGCAACTGTACTGTTTTATTTGTTTCATAATAGAATTGTGGTGAGAGAATTTTTTACTAACGCTTCCTTCTTAACCCAATTATATTGTATATACTCAATTGAAATGTGGCACAATTTATAAATGTTTGGTTGTTGGGATTGGCTAGGAGTTACTGTTGATGCTCCAGCTCCTTCTCCATCTGAAGGTATAGGTACATTTTTGCTTATTTATATAGCCTCAAGTCTTATTGCAATACTTTTTCTAAATGAGTCATTGTGGGTTGATGTAGGAGGTTCAGGTAATGCTGACTCACCAACAAGTGAAAGTGTTCCATCACCTTCTCCTTCCATCACACCTTCAACTCCAACTCCAACTATAGTATCTCCATCAAGTGATTCACCCCCAACTATTACTCCTCCAATTTCAAATGGATCAGGGGTAAGCCCAACAGGAAAGAAGGATCCAACCGCTAATCAAGGAACCCA